>JARBWK010000007.1:18944105-19156607 GCA_030556195.1 Anolis apletophallus
TTAAAACAGTAGCAGCAAAGATCGCAACGCTAGGTCTCTATCAAGGACAATTGCTAAGCATGAGATGGGACCAAGCCAAGGATCTCATTAAGCAACGGATCCTGGACATAGAGCGCCAATCTGACCTAGCCTGTTCCCCAGCCTTCGTTTATAGGAAGCCACTAGATACCTCACTGCCCCCATGGCATACCTAACGGACCTGAGGTGCCCAAACACCGAAGGGCTTTTTACCCTGGCAAGATGCCATGCCCTCCCATCGGCTGTATTGGGGAGATATCGGAAGACCCCTTAAAGCAGAGACTATGCCCCTGTGGGTCTGGTCATGTGGAAACAACTGAGCACGCAGTTTCTTCAATGCATGTTCTACAGAGATCTTTAGATCCAATCTCATTAGACCATGGCTTACAAAATACCCGGGCGCAGTGAAAATATTATTCCACCCTGCTGCTTTCGTATTCTAACATTACAATAGCTCACAATGTTGCTAAGTTCTGTGCTGCTGCTCTTAAAATCAGACGGATGATGATTGACACCGTAAGGCAACAATATCTTGTCTTTTAAAATGTATTTTTGTGTTGATTTCTAATCTAGTTTTGAATGACTGTTTGCTGGGGAGTTGTCCTTCTCCTCTTAGGGCGCTTGTGCCTGCTTTGTGCTGGTCGGTGACCGTAATAAAGTTTTGTTGTTGTTGGTTGGGATGAGGTGGAAGAGGGCAACCCTGGCAGAGGGACAAGATTTCATCAGGTCACTTTTATTATGGAAAACTGTACAAAGGTTTAAATTTAACTGGATGCCATTGCCGCAACGGCACCCAGAGATGGTCAGTGTATGGCAGTAGCATACAAAGTGTGTGCCATGTCCTGCTTATTCCAGTGAGCATACTTTGGCTCTGGAGCTGCCTGACTCAAGGACCTTTTTGTAGCATCCCTCCAGGTGAGCTTTTTGTGAAAAGATCTTCCAGAAATGACCATTCATCTTTTAAGTTACATTTTAGCACTTTTTGCAAAAATTTTTGTAAGTCTTTAATATACTAATCAAAAAAATCCCCCCCCCCCCATTTGATTTTAGAATTGCAATTTTAGGATTCTAACCCAAGCCTACTATTTACTCCCAGGAGAAGCGCCCCCCACCCTCGCGGACTCATATTACTTACCTGGACTTGAGTTGATGAATAACCTGCGTTAAGAGTAGGAGCCCAACCTGGGCGTGAACGGCTTTATGTATAATCACAATATATGTAATTGATATGATTGATATGATTTATACATTCACTATATTATAGTTTATTATTGAAATTGATTCGTAGTTTGTATCACTGACTACTTGTCATGATGGATAGATGGAGATATCTATATATATAAAGGAAGAGCCGTCATGTGAAGACTACCTCAAACAGAGAAACCTTACAACGCAGAAACACAAAACTTGCCAACAGAAATAGGCCTCAAGCAAGGTACGTTTGTAGCAAAGAAACTCCCCCGCAACCTAAAAGGCCCCCAAAACAACGAGTAAAAATAAAACTACATTTCCCAGCATCCTCCGGGGCTGCCAAAGACTCCCCCAGCCTCTACATTCTGACAACATGATTGGCTGCCAATAAGGGCGGATTTGCATAACTGCTGTACTGGCCAGCCAACATGAACATTCCGACCCATAACAGTCAGATGACTGCCAGAGCCTCCTCCAACACTTTCAAATCAGTAGACCATGATGGAGATCAACACCATTCAAGGGGAGCTCTTCTTCCTTTCCCAAAAGATCTCCAGTGGCTTGGAATTCCACATTAATAAGAGGACCATCCAGAAACAATGGGGTTTGCCAAGGAGGGTGCTCCAGCCCCTCTATATGCTGGCTCCAAGAGATGGAGGTCATCACCAAGTACCTTCTGCTGCCCAGGGCTGGAAGAGCTCCCTCAGATGGCCTATCCATGAGGAAAGCCTCATCGGACATCGACCAATGGGTGCAAAAGACACAGAGCAGGACATCTTGAAAGCGAGGAGCAGAAAGTAAGCTAGACATGAAGATCTTGAGAAAGGTGGCTAAAAAGGATACGGAAAGGATTTTTAACAGTCCCCCAACAGACACTGGATGCATCTGTGAAGATAGAGATCCCCTGACAGGACAAGCCCTCCCCAAGCTGATCCATCCTGGCCATGGTACAAGTCAAACCCGAAGGACTGCATGCAAAGAGCTGAGGCACAAACATAAAACACCCAATTCACTAACAATTCCAACCCTTACATACTCAGACTTTCTCGCATCTCCTAAATAGGGCACAGCAACGCGTGCCGGGTACAGCTAGTGTGTATATATATATATATATATATATATATATATATATATATATAAATGAGGAAACCTTCATATGAGGAGAATGTTACACTCTTAACACTAGTTGAAGAGCAAACTTGTACTCATTACTTCCTTGTGGGTTTCTTCTAGACATCTGGTGGCACCTACTGGATCATGAAGTTCCAAATAGTAGAGAGAGAAAGAATAGACTTGCTTGGGTTTTTTTAAAATTCTGACGACAGCTTATTCCAAAGTGATCAGCAACTGTTTTTTTTTTAGCATGGAGATGAACATTGTCACCTGCAAATTTAATGTTTTCATTTACATTTGAGATTAATGACAAGACGTAACAGCAGATGTAACAGAACTCCCTATTTTCCCTCTCCAAAACTCACATTCCTATCTTGTTTGGACAGCCTCCATTCAGTTCCCTGGGGCTTAGACAAATGTAGCTGGCTAAGTGCTGAAGAGATCAGCACACAAATCATACCATAATCTCAGAAGGATTTGTTTTTCCTTGTATGAATTTCCAGTTATTCTTCCTGTCTGAAGATTGAAAGTGGGGTGGGGATGGGAGAAACTGGTATAACCACTCTCACAAAAGTTCTCTCTCAAGATTATACATTTTTTAAAGTCCTATATGAGACAGTTTTGCATGTCAGTGGTGTCATGAAGGATCTCCTTACATTATGGCTTGGTGGGCTTTAGCCATAAATGGCTTGGCCCGACTCACCGGGCCGAGCACATTGCAATGCAGGGTGTCCTCACCGCCATTTTGGCCCGGGGGACTTCTTATTCCCAAAAGCCCCCTGGGTGGCAGGAGAGTTTCCGGCAACCAGGGCAGCTGGCCAATTGTGGGGTTGGCTCTGCCCCACTCTGCCCTGCCAGCAGGCCAGCCCTCTCTTTGGCCCGGGCAGCCTATTTAGGCCACCCGAGGCTCCTCAGCAGGCACTGGACCTGCTCCTGCCTTTCCATCCCACCCACGTTGCTTGTATTCATTGTTCGTATCTTGTTACGTTTCTTGCTGTGTATTCATTGTTCACACCTTGTTAATTTTCTTATGTTACTTGTGTTAATCTTGTCGCAACTCTATGTTTGGCATGTGGCATGGGCCCTGGATCTGGATGGCTTATTGCCTCTTTCTACAACATACACATTATCGGAGGATTTATCCCAAGGACACGACTCACCTTTTGATTTGGATTTTGCACGGGCGTGTTTCTGAGGAACGTCCACGCCAGCCTTATCAATAGAATCCCGATTTTGGGGGGACTTATTGACTGGATTTACGATATACATCAAGACCTACCCAGGAATTCAGGACATTTAATAGACTTACCTTTATGGACCTTTATTTCCATGTGGACATTTCGGGATGATTATGCCGTTCTAAGGGTAGGAGCCTATTACAGGCACGCACGTTACCTCTATCGAATATTGTAAGACAATTGATGTACAATAATAACTCAAGAATCAGGAAAGGATAAATTTCATATATGTATATTGTAACTTTCAGATAAGTATATCATTCAACAATGTAAAAATCATATGGTTCGTCTAAAGGCGCATGGAAACAGAGTATCAGTACAATAAACAATCAAATCCGCATTACTCACAGTACCCCGTAGGCAGGATAATATAACACAAAGTCAAATATATATCACAATGATATTTGTGTCCCGATAGTGAAGTCAATCATCAAAGAAAATAATAATCCTGGGCCCGATGGCCAAACGTAGAGTAAATCCAGGGGTATGCAGTGTCGCGGTTCCAATAATCAATGTAGAGTAACTCTGTAGTATAAAGATCAATGGGATGTCCACCTACGGGTATATCCGTGTCCGGTAACCGACCCGTTTCGAATTTCTCTTCGTCAGGGTGGCCCCATATGGGTTGACATGCAAATGATAATATTTCAATTGTAATAAATGAAAATGCTTAATAGCAATGCTGATATCACAGCATGCAATAATCCACCTCAATGGTGTAGGACCGCACATTCGGTCTTTGTGTTATATTATCCAGCCTACGGGTACTGTGAGTAATGCGGATTTGATTGTTTATTGTACTGATACTCTGTTTCCATGCGCCTTTAGACGAACCATATGATTTTTACATTGTTGAATGATATACTTATCTGAAAGTTACAATATACATATATGAAATTTATCCTTTCCTGATTCTTGAGTTATTAGTGTGTAAGTAGGCAGGAACTGTATTTTTGCTGGTATAAATTGATGTACAATACCATGTTTATCATTGATATTATAACTTTGAAGTGAATACTATTTGTTTTGCTTGCTCTGTGTTTGTTGTGGTTATTGCCTCTTGCTGAAAGGGGGGATAACGCCCTGGCCCCTGGAGTGCCGAGATTACGTGGACCAGTATTGTGTCGGTGGCACCCAGGCACACAAGCACCATTGGACAGCAGCGGGCTGTCTGACCCCCGATCCAGGACCCATGCATGGCTGCCAACCCTTGTTCTTGTTATCAATAAATGAGATGCGGCCAAATTTTATTCCAACCTCTTGTGCCTATGTCTTCTTGGTTTTGGGTGGGAGGTGTACCACCCATGCACACGCAATCAGAGAATTCAATTTCTTGCTTCTGAACTTTGGAAGAATTGAAAGCAACAACATTTCCCCTTAACTAATACAGAAATCAAGATAAGATATACTGTCTGGCCCAAGTGCCCCCCCCCCCCCAAAACCGCCACCACCACATTTCATAGCTCATGGAGAACTGGAACCTGGTCATCAAATCCAAGGCCACCACTGTATCCACTATACTATAATGACCTTCTCAGGATAAAGATCATTTTATAACAATAAAGGGGCAAAGCTTTATTCCAAGATCACATGTCTGAGAAATTTCCAGGCTGCTCCCAGGTTCTGGAACACCCTTCTTACAGAGATAAAGACTGGCAATTTTCTTTGCTATTTTTTCCATAGGAAAGAATGTATTGTTTCAGAAGACTTGATGCCTGACACTCAGTTGGAGAAAAGGCCTTTAACAATATGCTAGAGGGTTGTTTTTTAAATGGCCTTGCTTTTAAATGCCTTTAATTATGTTGTTACTTTAATTATATTTGCAATATGAGTGTGAATTAAAGCTATATCTGTTTTTAGACAGTGGCAAACATCCTCTGAACAAATTGTGCCATGGTGCCTCGGGGTCAATATAAGTCAAAATAACTTGTAGGCAAGCACCAATTAAATTGACTTATTTATTTATTTATTATTTCTATTTCTATACCGCCCATCCCCGCAGGCTCGGGGCGGTTTACATAGCCTAAAAAGCACAATCATAATATGCAACAATAAAACAAATTTAACACAGATTTAAAACAGATTTAAAACAGATTTCCGACCCGCACAGGATAGTCAACATGGGTTATCAGAGGTTAAAAGCCTGCTAGAAGAGCGTTGTTTTGCAGGCCCTCCGAAAATAATAATAATAATACACTTTATTTATATTCCACTCTTCTCACCCCGAAGGGGACTCAGTGCGGATTACATTACACATACGGCAGACAGTCCCTGCCGGATTGACATACGATTACAATACAGTTGTGCAGACAAACAGGTGCAGACACTTGTACAATTAGAAGGATCTTTCCATCTGGCTACATTCTGAAGGGTACAGTCGCTCCATTACGTCACAAGGGGGTGCTGTTGATTCATCCTCAGACGAGAGCCTGGTTCCGCATTCCACTTCGGCAGCCAATCTTCCTTATGTGTTGTTATTTGTTATAAGTCCTTAAAATCCTTCCCCGCTGCGCGGTACCTATTTTATCTACTCACAGCTGGCTTTGTTTTCGATCTCCTAGGTAAACAGTGGACAGGGCTCACAGCTGGGTGTCCAAACCAGCCCGGGAATTGAACTTGCAACCTTCAGATTGCAACACAGCTGTTGTTACCACTGTGTTATCTCTCCGGCCCACTGTGCTATCTCTCTTATCTCTCCGATAAGAGGATAACTCTCCGAGGGCCCGAACATCCTCCGGTAAGGTGTTCCAAAGGATCGGAGCTACCACCGAAAATGCTCTCTGCCTGGTGGACGACAGATGGAAAGTCCAAACAGAGGGTACTACAAGAAGATTTTGTTCTTTACCCATAGTGATCTCTGGGGAACAGATGGCTCCCATCTTGGGGAAAAGACAGGATACAAATACATATGATATTACAAATCCATATGACATACGATATTATTACTATAGTAGCACTTCCCATACATATTTACTAGGCATGTTTTAGAACCCCAAAATGGCGATTCTTATATCAAATGGGGGGGGGGGATTTTTTTTTGTTTAGTAAAGAAAGACTTAAAAAAAAAATTCCAAAAATTTCTGAAATGTAACTTAATTACTTACGAAATTCGTTAGTAGTTCTAAAGTAGGCAAAGCAGGGAAACAGGACTGACACTGTTTTAAGCAAAGGCAAATCAAGGGGCAACATTTCCCTTGGTTTCCTTGCAGGGAGATATAATGCATTAATATATTATTATTAATATTATAAAAGGACAGGGTTCCTTTGCAGGGACACATATAATGCATTAATATATTATTATTATTAATATTATTAAAGGACAGGGTTCCTTTGCAGGGACACATATAATGCATTAATATATTATTATTAATAATATTATTAAATAAATGCCTAGGCCTACCTCTGGTGCAGGCCTTGCTAATCTGTAGAGTTCTCCTCACTCCATCTTTTTTTCCCCATTCAGTTTTACCATAGCAGTCTAGGACCTCCATTTGAACTCTATGGCTTTTCTTGATTCTGAACTCTTCCTTCTCCTCTCCGTGCTCTTTTCACTCCTGCTGCCCTTCTCTCAGCAGTTCTTATGTCCTTCTACTCTGTCCTTCTATCTAAACCCCCTTCCTGGGTGTTTAAATCGCTTTTTCGTCAGTCCTCCAGCCCCTCTAGGAGTTTCGGGCTCTCTATCGTCTCCGGCTCCCTTTTCACTTCCTGGAAGAGGCCTTCCACTCTAATTAGGCTGCAAGCATGGAAAGGCCCCGATTTCACTGTGAGTTATGTCTGCAAAGCTATTTTGGAGGGGGAAATTTTCCTGTTGGGGGGACATCCGAAATATTTAATAATCTAACAAAATTTTGGGCCCAGGGGGTGCAGAAAAGAAAGTCCACTTCCGGGATTGGCCTTGTGATCCGTATAAACTTGAAAGGCCCATTACATACGAATCACTTACGATTTCTTTTAATTTCCGTTTCATTTTTCTCATGCCTAATATTTACGTTGACAAAATCTCAGCAAAAAAATAAACCTTCAACCTAGTTTCCTTATCTTTCTTCTAATGGGAGAAGTTTTCACAAGGAAGCATCCACCTTTTTCATTTGAAGCCTTGGGTGATATAGTCCAGAAATGATGTCAACATTTGATTTTCTTGAATGTAGAAATAGCACCAGTGAGCATAAAAGAGAGAGAAAATTCTGTTGTCAAACTCTTGTTCCCACCGGCTCAGTAGTGCCTGTTCTGACTGGCAGTGGGTCTCCAGGGTTTTCGGCTGAGGAGGGTCTTTCCCATCACCTGCTACCTGAGATGTTCTCACCACATCACACAACCTTTGATTTTTTTGATAGCAGAGATTGGCTTCTGAATGCAACATGCCCCAGGTTACTTTGTAAGTTTTATGAGCCTGTGATCAGGAGCACACCTGACAGATGCAGCCTTTCTCTCTTGTCACCTTCGTGTGATCCTTCATGTTTGGTATCAAAGAATCCCTCCAGTAGTTGAAAGCAGGTTTATCCTCAAAGGAATTTATGACAAATACCATAATTCCTTTTTTCAAGCAAGGCCTGTTTAATCCACCAACTCATTAAGCACAGCAGAGCTCCAGCAAACAACCATTATGTCAACGATAACCATATTGTACTTAAAGAATACAATTAATCCCTTAATTGGAGTATAAAATACGCCTTTTCCTCTACACAGAACCTCAGATAGTAATCAAATAGTACAAGGTGGTTATCCAAATGTTAATTAAGAGCAAAGTGTTACTTTGGAACTGTGTGTTCCTGGGGCTCCTTGAATACTGCTGAAATCAGATAGAAGCAGGAGGGGAGGAAGGGAAGAAAATGCAAATGCAAATCTGCAAAGTCTGCAGGACGTTTTTGTTTCCCTTCTACAAAATTACCAGTGGGATTTGAACTTTCAAGGACAGATATGGGAAGCCCATCAGGGTGACATCACTGGTCAAAAAGGAAAGTAACGTTGATTTCCTTTGAAATTTTAGGCCAGACTCAGGCATGTAGCCAGGGGGCTAAGGGGCTTCAGCCCCGAAATTCTCAGGGTGGTCCGCGAAAAGGCCTTACTGGTACATTATTTAAACTGTTATGTTTATTCATAACATGATCTGATCACCATGCTCATTATATCCCACATTAATGGGGTTATTGGGATAACAATACAAAAGGTTTGCTAGGGTAGACCCTCTTCCACCCAGTCTCAGCCCCGAACCAAACTCAGCCCCCAAATCAAAATCCTGGCTACGGCCCTGGCCAGACTCAAACCCTCAAATCTTGGGTTAAGTTCTTTTTCAGGCAAAAAGAATTTGCTAGCATATCAGCACAATCAATCCCCCTGTTGTTCTTTTACAAGCCTATAATTGCACAATACCTATTGCTGAGAGGATATGTATGTTTGGGTAATAATAATAGTAATAATAATAATCTTTAGTTGTACCCCACCCCCATCTCCCCAATGGGGACTCGGGGCGGCTCACATGAGGCCAAGCCCAAACAACAACAGGCCAAGCTCATTCTGAGGATGGATGCCGGGGTGGAATCTGTACCCGATAATTTCCATCTCTGCCTAGAAGCCGTAACTGGATGGCTGCGAGCCAGTAAGTTGAAGGTGAACCCGGCGAAGACGGAGATCTTGTGGCTGGGCCGCCTTGGGGGGGGGGGGGTTAGAGACCCAGTTGCCGACGTTTGACGGTGTGGCACTCCGCCTGCAACTGTCAGTAAAGAGCCTAGGGGTCCGGCTGGACTCTCAGCTGTCCATGGAGGCGCAGATTGCCTGCGCCTGCAAGACAGCGTTTTACCACCTCCGACAGGCAAAACGTCTGGCTTCTTACCTCTCCCGTTGCGACCTAGCCACGGTGATCCAAGCCACGTTCATCTCGAGGCTCGACTACTGTAATGCACTTTACATTGGCCTACCCTGGTCAGCGATCCAGAAACTCAAGCTGGTGCAGAACGCAGCAGCACGTTTGCTCTCAGGAGCCTCGAGATCCACTCACGTGACTCCAGAGGGCATTCGCTCCCTGAGGAGATACGAGTCATCCGCGACTTGCTGTCATTCCACAGAGCTGTCAAGACTTGGCTATTCAGACAGGCATTTGGCCCATAACCAGTGCCCGTACCACTAGCGCTCTGCCACGTCGCCGCCATCACATTTCTGCTGCCTTATTGCAGCTATTGTTGGGAATGGGATTTTAACTGTGGGTTTATATTGGTTTTACTGTGTTTTATGTGTTTTACTTGCTATTTTAATTCTGTGAACCGCTCTGGGCTCCAGAGAGAGCGGTATAGTAAGTTTAACTAATAAATAAATAAATAAATAGCAATAAAATATAATCAAAACATCAGCAATAAACACAATAAAAATACATACATATAAATCAAAAACAATATACAACTATATACCTAAAATCACAAAGACAGGGCGGGCTGCAGGCACACATATAAGGTGTTAAAAACTCAGGGGGAGATAAGCGGAATAGCATCCTTTATGGGAAAAACATCCTTTATGGGGGAGGGGGATGGACTCCAAGAACGAGGGCATTCCTAACTTGGGTTAACAGAGTATGACAACACTCGGTAAGGAAATTTGCTGGAGAATTTAATGTCAGCAGCAAATTTCGTCAGCAAATTTCATGATTGAGAGTTGTCTGAAGCTTTTTGGTGTGATATATTTTTGACAACAGTTCTGGGTAAGTAAAGGGGTCAGATTTGTAAGAGAAGCTACCCGGATTCCAGCGAGAGCATAAGAATAAGCATCCCATTTTCAAAGGGATGGCTGAGTTAGTTTCTTGCTGTTAAAATAATAATAATAATATCTTTATTTTTGTACCTCACCTCCATATCTCCAAAGGGAATTGGGGCAGCTTACATGGGGACAAGTCCAATCAACATAATTAAAATAACACATTAAAATTAATAAAAAAACAGCAACAAGCAAAATAAAACAACAACGGCACAACACAATATGAAACAACATTCAAATAGACAACCGGAAACCTGAGATAGCAATGCAGTTCTAGGGATGGGTGAGAGTCCAATACAGTTGTGAGGAAGGATTGATAGATAAAGTGCAAGTGTCAGATGACAAAAATTGGGGCTAACAGGCAATATAAGGTGGAACACTATATCTCTAAGCAAGGGGCAGCAGTAAAGTGCAGGGACTGAAAATTGGGTCATCACTGGGAGCCAAAATTTTCTGGGGAAACCATCTAATCAAAAGCACAATGGAACATCCACAGTTTTAGATCTAAACATGTCCCTAAAGCAGTGTTTCCCAACCAGTGTGCCGGGGCACACTAGTGTGCCGTGAGCGATCATCAGGTGTGCCGTGGGAAATTGGAACCTCCAGGAAGGGGGGGGGGGAGTCTAGTGTGTTGAAGTATAAAAACCCTAAGAAACCTACCTCGATAAAGGCACAAAATTACAAACACCCCTCCCCCCTTTCCCACCTGTTGTCTTACTTGGTCTCTCCCTCTCCTTGCATTGGGATGGCCCGCCTCCCTTTCCCCAAGTAGAGACCGCCTCTTGCCTCCTGGGGGTTTTGTGTGGGAAGTTTGGCCCAGTTCTATCATTGGTGGGGTTCAGAATGCTCTTTGATTGTAGGGGAACTATAAATCCCAGCAACTACAACTCCCAAATGTCAAGGTCTATTTCCCCTGAACTCCATCTGCGTTCAAATTTGGGCATATTGAGTATTCATGCCAAGTTTGCTCCTGATCTAACATTGTTTGAGTCCACAGTGCTCTCTGGATATAGGTGAACTACAACTCCAAAACTCAAGGTCAATGCC
Source organism: Anolis apletophallus (assembly GCA_030556195.1). Classification (NCBI taxonomy): domain Eukaryota; kingdom Metazoa; phylum Chordata; class Lepidosauria; order Squamata; family Anolidae; genus Anolis; species Anolis apletophallus. The sequence goes on from JARBWK010000007.1 coordinate 18,955,454, forward strand.
CACCAAACTTATAGCATTTTCTCTTGGTCATGGGAGTTCTGTGTGGGAAGTTTGTGTCTTTCTGCCATTTCTGCCAGGATATCTATGTTGTGTCCATCGAAACAGGTCCAGGTTTCACACGGAGTGTATAAATACATTTAAAAACATATTAACTATATGTATTACTCTGTTAGAGTGTCATTTTGTGTCATTTTGATTGGTGGTGTGCCCCTGGATTTTGCAAATGTAAAAAGTGTGCCGCGGCTCAAAAAAGGTTGGGAAACACTGCCCTAAAGACAAACTGAACATTTGGGAAGTCCTTTTAGAAATGCATGAAATGTAATCTACACAGTTTGAGGAAATGGGTTATAGTCCACCAAAGTAAATCACAGAGTTTGAAAGCTACCACATAACGTTTGGGGGAGGAGACACTTAACTGTTGACCATTCTTAAAATGTTTAGTTGCAGTGAAAAGTGGTAGTCATTGATTACGTCTCATGCTGAAATAGTTTAAATACTTCCCAAGAGGCTGGATCTCTTCTTAGAGGACTCCAGATAACACCAGCCAATCTTTGTTACAGAACATCTCTCTCTGGAATTACTTCGCTAACAAAGATTCTTAGGAAGGACTCATCCCACGCTTCCAACAAGCACGCTGACGACTAAAAAGGCCAATCTGAGATAGGCAAGTCCAGTTAACAGAAAGTACAGAAGATAGTCTCCTTGGGTGATGTTGTTTCCAAGTTGTGGTTCTTTCTGCATTGTCGTTTCTCTTCGAGACCCGTTTGGCATGTCTTCTCGAAAGAAGCCACAGCATTATGAATAGTGCATCTCCATGCCTCCCGATGTGAGGCCAGGGTGGACTATTGTTGGTGATCAATCTGGCCAAGCCTGAGATATTGTTTCAGGGCATCCTTATATCCCTTTTTTGGGGCACCTCTCTTGCGCTGACCCATAGCAAGTTCACCATAGAGTAGTATCTTTGGGAGGCAGTGGTCCTCCATCCTAGAGACGTGTCCTGCCCAGTGCAGCTGTGTTCTCAGTAGCATGGCCTCAATGCTGGTGATCCCTGCTTGCTCAAGGACAGCAACATTCGTCACATAGTCAGTCCAATGTACATTTAGGATTGAGCGAAGACAGGGCTGATGAAAGTGTTCAAGGAGTTGTAGGTGTTGGCGATAGGTGAGCCATGTTTCAGACCCATAAAGGAGAATAGACAGTACGATAGCTCTGTACACACTGATTTTGGTGCTTTGCCTCAGGTGCTTGTTGCTCCAGGCTCTTTTGTGAAGCTTTCCAAATGCACTATATGCCTTTGCTAATCTGTGATCTATCTCTTTGTCAATTTTGGCGTCTGAAGAGATGATGCTTCCCAGGTAGGTGAACTGCTGAACGGACTTAAGCACAGATTTGCCTATACTGACATGGGGATGATGGTGTTCTTCCTGTGGTACAGGGTGGTAGAGAACTTCTGTTTTCTTCAGGCTGACTTCCAGCCCAAACAACATAGGGATAGAGGATACCTCATTGCTTCTCTCATTCTCACCGTAATTACACCTCCTTGGTTGCCCTCATTATATGAGAAAGTTGTAGTCCACCATGCCTGTCTGTTTTGTAATATGAACTCACAGAAGGGGAACATAGCAAAGTTTACTATCTTTCAGTTGCTGAACATTCGAAATGTGCAGTGGAAAAGGTTTTCTGTTGCAACAAAACTATTTTCATGTCCTTGGTGTTCAGTGTAGCTGGTCAAGAAATTATATGTTTGAGATATTTGACAGATTAATTTTCATAGGTGGAATTAATTTCAAGTATTAAAGAGATCTTAGACATTGGTATTTTAGAAGGAAAGCCTACTTTTACAGGGATTCACTACAAGAAGAAGCATGACTGAGTTCAGTAGGCAGGGAGCCAAGATCAAGACCTCTCTCCTTGAGATAGGGAATATAATGAGAATATAGTTTTCCTAACAAGCCTAATGGGGAACGAGGGACATACACTGTTGTAGTTGAGCCTGTGAGTAATGCTGAAAGTAATGAACTAGAAGTGAGAAGGGGAAAACGGGTTACTTGGGAGCAGGGATCAGATGATGAGCAACAAAGGAAGAGGATCCGGAAAATACTTGAGGAACCTACTGATGAAGACTCTTTTGAGGGTTTCTCTGGGGATGATGGGTCTGTCACTATGGAAAGTGTGGATGGGGATTCTGAGGATGAGTCTAGTGATATGGATTGGAATAAAGTGCAGGAGGTGTGTGATGTGTGTACTGAGCCTACAAGTAGTGATACATTCATGGGCTTCTCTGGAGATGGGAATTGGAGTTCTGAGGATCAAGCTGCATCTTGGGGGGAGTTAAGTCTTGATGGAGATGGAGAGACTGGAGAGGGAGGCAAAGAAACACACGTGGACCTGCTGCTCCAGCTGAGTAACCTAACGAAAGGGTGTTGGCTCATTCAAGCTCTGATGAGGATGGCCTATGATAAAATGGGGTTTGGGATTTGGCATCCTTTACAGTTGGCAAAGTGTTGCTGGGTGCCCGTGTCTTGCTTTGTATGCTGTGTTCCTGTGCTCCTGTGGACCCTTTTGGACGTGAGTTTGGATGCTATGCTATCTTCATGGATTGGAGTATAGTATGGGTTGGGTTCCACAGCTTGTCTTTCTATTGGCTACATTGTATTGGCTCCGTGCATTAGCTGCTGCTGCCTGTACCTGTGATTGACCCGGATTGGAATTGCTACTGCCGCTTCTCCCTCACTGACACCAGAACGGTTTTGGACAACGTGCTTGCTGCCTTCCTGGATTGATGACCTGGGACTTTGTGATGCCTCTTTGTTTTGCCTTCCTATTGATGACATCAGCGTGTTTGCTTTAATCTGTTTTTCTCCTACATTCTTTTGCATTTTGGGGATAATCCGGGTTTTCTGGAGATTTAATCCAGATTACATTTGCTTTGTGTGTTTTTGACCAGTTTGGTCTCTATTTTGAGTTTGCTGAACTACTGCACTGAAGTTTAAGTGCTTTTGAGACAGTTTGTCTGATTTTTAAGTTACTTGCGTCATTTTTGAATAAACTTTGTTTTGACTCAATACTTGGTATAGACCTTTAAGGCTTCTGTGTTGCGACATACACCATCTGAATGGCAAAATAAAACAAAAAGCAATATGCAATCTTTTTATATGTCTAGATGGCTGCAATGGCTATCTGTTTGGAGGTATATATGTGCATACATATATAATATTTAATAAAACAGATGCTTAATCATTTTATTCCTCTTGTATTATTTTCATGCTTAAATGTCCCAAAAGCATTTGTTATCTGCCAACTCTGCTTTGAGCCATGTGTTAACATTCATCCGTCTTATAATTAGTAAGGATTTGAGGTGTGGTTATGTATCAGGATTGACATGTTCATGCAAACACCCACACAGGTATATAACTCACTTTTTGGCAAAGTGCATTGCAAATTGATTGATGTTATTGTAGCAATTTCAGTGGATGAAGAATGCAGAAGGCCACCTAAAATTCCAAGAATGAATAGCAAATGGCCAAGCTTATATTATTCATAAGGACAAAGTGTGGAAATTCCCTGGCTGGGTGAACTGTTTATTAAATTTTCTACAATTAATTGATTAATGACTGATTTGCTTGCATGTTCTCAAAAGTTTTATTGAATTGACTGTTATATCTTTGTTTTTAAACTTATTGCTATTCAGTCTGCAGAATACCCAATTTTATGGAATTTGTACAAAAGTATGAGAATTTTTAAAATTTTATGCAAATGTTATATTTCTAAACCTGATATATATTTGCAAATACAGGTAACCATAAAACTGAAATTAATTCTTAAAGTTACTCTGAAAAATTACTCTCGATACAGAAGAGTTATGCCCATCGCCTTCCGTAAAGAGCCTGGGAGTTCATTTGGACTCGCAACTGACCATGGAGACCCAAATCTCCATGGTCAGTAAAATAGCTGTTTTCCATCTAAGACAGGCAAGGTGGCTGGCCCCCTATCTATCCCGGAACGACCTGGCCACGGTGATCCAAGCCACGGTCATCTCGAGACTGTACTACTGTAATACTGTTATGTTGGCCTTCCTCTGTCGGTGACCCGGAAGCTCAAGCTGGTGCAGAACACTGCTGCCCGGCTCCTGTCTGGTACCCCAGCAGTCTGCCATATAACACCTACCTTGCAGGATCTGCACTGACTTCCTATTGAGCACCGGATCACCTTCAAAGTGCTGGTGCTTACCTTTAAGGCCTTGCACGGCCTGGGGCTAATGTACCTGAGGGACCGGCTTACCCCATATTGCCCTATGAGATCACTGTGGTCAGAGAATACCAACCTACTGAAAGTACCCCCGGTTAAGATGCTTAAGCTGACTGAGACCCAAAGGAGAGCATTCTTCGCGATAGCCCCAACTCTGTGGAACGCTCTCCCTGCCGAGACACGAGCCCTCCAAGACATTATGGCCTTCAGAAGGTCCTGTAAGACCTTCCTCTTCCAACAGGCCTTCGGCTTATAGTTGCCATCAGTGCCTTAACTGCACCTGTGGATTTATGCCTACCATGCTGTATTGTGCTGTGCGATATTGTATCTGTACAGCCTATTGTGTTTTAAATTGTGTTTTAATGCCTGGATGTCCAGGTGTTTCTATGTGTTTTTATTGTGTATACCTTGTGCTGTGAGCCGCCCCGAGCCCCCCGGGAGTGGCGGCCTAGAAGTCCAATAAATAAATAAATAAATAATAAAAGTAACAACAACAACAATAGGTTCCTAGAGTAAAGGGAGACCCCCAAGGACCATCCAGTCCAACCTCCTTCTGCCATAAGGGAAAAACAAAATCAAAACATTCCTCACAGATGGCCATTCAGCCTCTGATAATAATAATAACAATGGGTTCCTAGAATAGGAGGAGACCTCCGATGGCCATCCAGTCCAACCTCCTTCTGCACCTGGGTGGCATCGGGAGCCTGCGGGGTGGGACTGAGCCTTCCTCCCACCCTGCCTGTGGGGACGCCCTACGCGATCTACCAGTAGATCGCGATCTACCTAATGAGCACCCCTGGTTTACACTAAAACACACTGACAGAAATTCAGAGCTCTGTTTCAGAGTATTCCTCAACTTTGGTTATCTTTGTTTAAAGCCCTTAAAGCTCTCTGTGGTGCTTGTTCAGAGTGTGTCATATAAACCCTGTGCTGTCAATGTTCTTTCAAACTTTATTAAATCAGTGGTTCTCAACCTGTGGGTCGCCAGATGTTTTGGCCTTCAACTCCCAGAAATCCCAGCCAGTTTACCAACTGTTAGGATTTCTGGGAGTTGAAGGCCAAAACATCTGGCGACCCACAGGTTGAGAACCACTGTATTAAATGGTCAGTACAGATGTGCCCAGATTACCCAACTAGGAAAGGCAGAAGTGTGAGAAACCAGCCAAATTGCCAATGTGAGAAGTGCTTTTCAAGTCAGGGGTGAAGATCTCCTCCTTCCACTACTTAGTTGATTACTACAAGTCAGCTGAAAAGCAATGTCTTATATTTAATACAACTTTGGAGATGTATGTTTCTGCATGTTAGTCAATGAAGTGCCGGAGAGGATGTGATGTATGTTAAGGGAGAGGGAGACAGAGAGAATTTGGGGAAGTGTATATTAGCTGCAGTCCCACCCACTTTGTGTTATAGTTAAAACCATAATGCCTCTGTGGGAAGATACTACATAATCACATAATATGCTTTTCAGAGCACAGAAAAAAATGTTTTGTTTTAACAATCAATCAAAACTTTATTACGGTCACAGACCAGCACAAAGGGGGCACAAGCGCCCTAAGAGGAGAAGGACAACTCCCCAGTAAACAGTTATCTAAAATCAGAATAGAAATCAGTATAAAAATATATTTTAAGAGACAGGGTATTGTTGCCTTACGGTGTCAATCATCCTCCGTCTGATATTAAGGGCAGCAGCACAGAACTTAGCAACACTATAAGTCATTGCGGTGTTAGAGTCCGAAAGCAGCAGGGTGGAATAGCATCTTTCATTGCGCCCCGGGTACTTTAAAAGCCATGGTCCAATGAGATTGGATATAAGATCTCTGTAGAACATGCATTGAAGAAGCACATGCTCAGTTGTTTCCACATCACCAGACCCACAGGGACATAGTCTCTGCTTGAAGGGGGTCTTCTGATACCTCCCCTCCAATACAGCCGATGGGAGGGCATGGCATCTGGCCAGGGTAAAAGCCCTTTGGTGTTTGGGCACCTCCAGATCTGTTAGGTATGCCATGGGGGCAGTGAGGTATCTAGTGGCTTCACTAACAATGAAGGCTGGGGAACAGGCTAGGTCAGATTGGTGCTCTATGTCCAGGATCCGTTGCTTAATGAGATCCTTGGCTTGGTCCCATCTCATGCTTAGCAATTGTCCTTGGGAGAAACCTAGCGTTGCGATCTTTGCTGAGACTGTTTTAATCCATGTGGACTGGAAGTCGTCTCTCATGATGAGGGGGGCAAGACCACATGGGGAGAAGCATAGGTGTAGCCAGTAATTGAGAATAGCTGTCCATATTCTCGCTTCCACTTTCACGAAGCCTGTCTCCAATCGCAGGGTAGCGTTAGGGACACATCTTTAACAACAATCTCTTGAATCCTCTAGTGAAGAGTTTCTCAAACCCTGCTCTCCCTGATGTTTTGGACTTCCTAACAGCTGAGAGTTGAAGTCCAAAACACCTAAATGAGCAGTTTGAGGAATGCTAAAGGCCACTAGCCAAGCTGCTGGAGTGATTCTGAGAACTGTAATCACCCAAAAGTAAGTTTTCCAAACTCTGGGTTTTCCAGAAGCAGTGGGTTGAGGGATGGTGTTCTATCAACTTTCACAAGCCCACAAAAAATCGAGCCATTTCCTCCCCATTTTTGGACCCTGTAGAAAACTTAATAATAATAATACTTTATTTATACCCCACCACCATCTCCCCAAAAGGACTTGGGGCAGCTTATTATGAGGCCAAGCCCAATGATACATAATAAAACAACACAGCAACAAATAATAAAGCAATACCATCAATATATCTTACATATAAGCAATAAAAGACAATTTTAAAGCATTCTGGCCGGGCCAAATGTGAAATATTAAAATTTTAAAATAATAAACACTGGATGCGATCAGAGGTAGACTGTGTGTAACAGGAAGGTTTTAAAAGATAATGTGGAACAGACATTAACATGCTTCTAAGGTAATTAAAATGCTTCTGAGGACATTTTGCAAGGAATTGAACACAGCAGGGCACTATTTACTTTATTCAGGGAAGGCACATTGGAACAGCCACGTTTTCAGGCTCCTCCTAAAAACTGCCAATGTGGGGGCTTGCCTGATCTCCTTGGGGAGCAAGTTCCAGAGTCAGGGGGCCACCACTGAGAAGGCCCTCTCTCTCTCGTCCCCACCAATCGTGCCTGCGAAGAGGGTGGGAGCGAGAGCAGAGCCTGTCCAGATGATCGTAGAGATCGCCTAGGTTCATAGACAGAAATGCGGTCACGCAGGTAGGCGGGTCCCAAACCGTTCAGGGCTTTAAGAACCTGCACCTTGAATTGGGACCAGAAGATGAAGAGCAGCCAATTGAGCTTTTTAAACAGGGGGGGTTGACCACTCCTTGAAAGTCGCACAAGTTAGCAATCTGGCTGCCGCCCGTTGGACCAATTAAAACTTCCGGGCCATCTTCAAGGGCAGCTCCATGTAGAGTGCATTATAGTAATCCAATCTGGAGGTGACTAAGGCATGGACCACTGTGGCCAGATCTGAGTTCATGAGGTACGGTTGCAGCTGGCGCATGAGTTTTAATTGTGCAAAGGCCCTCTGAGCTACCGCCGAATGCCTGAGCTTCAAACGTTAGCAACAAGTCTAGGAGGACACCCAAACTGCGGACCAGAGACTTCAGAGGGAGTGCAACCCCATCAAGTACAGGTTGCCACGCTATGCCCTGATCCGGCTTATAATCAACCAGGAGGACCTCTGCCTTGTTAGGATTAATCTTCAGCTTATTCATCCTCATCCAGACAATCACAGCGGCCAGGCACTTGTCCAATACCCGAGGGGCTTCCTTGGAATTAGGTGGAAAGTAGTACCGTGTTTCCCGAAAGTAAGACAGCGTCTTACTTTCTTTCCCCAAAAGTCCCCCACGTCTTACTTTCGGGTACGTCTTATATAACCCAAGACGTACCCCGTCGCCACGCTCCCACGCCGCCGCCGCCACCACGCCGCTGCAACCGGAGGTGTGCCACGGCACACCTGCGGCACACCTCCGCGGCACACCTCTTCGCCAGGGCTCCAGGCAAGGGAGGGGGAAAGGAGCCAGGGGCGGGAGGAGCGGCGACGCGTCACTGTGACGCTGCGATCCTCACCACGCCCCTGGCTCCTTTCCCCCTCCCTGCTTGAGGAAAGAAGGGAGAGGGAAAGGAGCCAGGGCGTGAGGATCGCAGCGTCACAGTGACCGTCGCCGCTCTCTCCGCCCCTGGCTCTCTTCCCCCACCCTTGAGGGAGGAGGAAGAGAGCCAGGGGCGGGGAGAAGGGACGACAACGTCACTGTGACGCGTCATCGCTTCTCCGCGCCCCTGGCTCTCTTCCCCCACCCTGGAAGGGAGGAGGAAGAGAGCCAGGGGGCGGGGAGAAGGGACGACGCGTCACTGTGACGCGTCATCGCTTCTCCCGCCCTGGCTCTCTTCCTCCTCCCTCCAAGGGTGGGGGAAGAGAGCCAGGGGGGGACAACGACGACGCGTCACTGTGACGCTGCGATCCTCACCACGCCCTGGCTCCTTTCCCCTCTCCCTTCTTTCCTCAAAGCAGGAGGGGAAGAGAGCCAGGGGCGGGAGAGGGACGGACGCGTCACTGTGACGCGTCATCGCCTCGTCCCGCCCTGGCTCTTCTTCCCCCACCCTTGAAGGGAGGAAGAGAGCCAGGGGCGGGGAGAAGGGACGAGGCGTCACTGTGACGCGTCATCGCTTCTCCCGCCCCTGGCTCTCTTCCTCCTCCCTTCGTAGTAGAGTTGGGTGCCATCTGCGTTGAGATGGCACCCAACTCCAAAACCCCGGATGACCTCTCCCAGCGGTTTCATGTAGATGTTAAAAAGCATGGGGGACAGAATGGAACCTTGCGAGACCCTACAGGTCAAAGGCCTTGGGTCTGAGCAGGTGTCCCCCAGCTTCACCATCTGGGAACGACCCACCAAAAAGGACAGGCATCATGACAGAGCCGTGCCCCCAAGGCTCATCTCAGAGAGCCACCTCAGAAGGATACCATGGTCGATGGTATCGCAAGCCGCTGAGATGTCCAAGAGAACCAACTTATTTATTATTTATTTATTTATTATTTGGATTTGTATGCCACCACTCCCCGAGGGCTCGGAGCGGCTTAAAAAACATATAAAAGCATCACAGAAATAAAAACAACATATTAAATTAGCCCAACCAAGATTTTCCAGCTTAGCAATCAAAGGCTAGCCGGAAAAGGTGGGTCTTGCAGGCCTTGTGGAAAGAGAGTAAATCATGCAAGGCCCGCACAACATTTGGGAGGGTGGTCCAAATTAACAGCGCTACTACAGAAAAGGCTCTGCGCCGGGTTGATGTAAGATGAATTGCTTTAAAAGTTGGCACTTCCAGGAGATTCATTTGTTCAGATCGAAGTGACCTCTGGAGCTGGTAGGGGAAGAGACGGTCCCTCAGATACAGTGACCCCAGACCATGCAAGGCCTTGAAAGTTAACACCATCACCTTGAAGGTGATCCGGTGCTCGACCGGAAGCCAATGGAGCTGCTGGAGGATGGGTGTTATGTGACATCTCACTGGGGTCCCAGTGAGAAGTCGGGAAGCGGCATTCTGGACGAGCTTTAGTTTCTGGATCACTGACAAGGGCAGGCCAATGTAAAAGGTGTTACAGTAGTCTAGTCTCGAGATGACCGTGACTTGGAGCACCATGGCCAGGTCGTCTCTGGATAAGTAGGGGGCCAGACGCCTAGCTTGCCGCAGATGGAAGAAAGCGGTTTTGCTGATGGTGGAAACCTGGGTTTCCATCGACAGCAATGGGTCTAACACGACCCCAAGGCTCTTAACTGAGGATGTCGGGCATAATGCCTCGCCATCCAAGCTAGGCAGTCAGACCTCCCCACCCACCGGACGGCCCAGCCACAGTATCTCCATCTTCGCTGGATTCACCCTCAATCTACTGGCCCGGAGCCAACTAGTAACGGCTTCAAGGCACTGTTGGAAACAAGAGGGTACGGAGTCCGATCGGCCTTCCATTTTCAGAACGAGCTGGGTGTCATCAGCGTACAGATAACATTCCAGCCCAAAGCTTTGAACCAGACCAGCAAGTGGTCGCATATAGATGTTAAATAATAAAGGGGAGTGAATGGCACCTTGGGGGACCCCACAGGTAAGTGGAGCCCTCTCGGAAACCATACCACCCCTTTCCACTCGCTGAAGAACTTACCCATGAAGAACATTTTCTCAGCCCAGGTTGAGCTGGAATTTTTCCCTTTCTTGTATTTTTCCCGTTGTTGCAGCTGCTGTTGATTTAATGTGCAGGAAGTTTTTACATGGAGACATTCTAACATCATTTTCTCTTTTCACAACTTAATCTGCTATCTCAGGATGCATCTGCTCTATTCCATTGCATGTGTAGACAGTTTCTCCAAACAATACCTGCCCTACCATTAGGCAGAGTGAGGTAACCACTTCAGGCAGTAGATTCTGCATGTCATGACAGGGCAGCAAATTGTTTATTATTGTGATATGCACACAGAGAGATGTATATTGCCAGGGAAGACTTCTTGAGGGATTTTCCTGCTTCACGTGCTAAAATAACTTGGCTGGTTTTGAGAACTGCATGCTTTGATGTCGAGTGGGACCACTTGGGTGGCAAAATGTCTTGAGTTAACCCTGCCTCTAACACTACATAATAACATGAGTTCACACTTTCAGCTTGGATCATCAAGCTATATTTCCACATGTTCAAATCAGCCCTGAAAAGACAAACACCTTAGTTACACAAACAAAAAAAAGAGTTCCATGTTAAAGCAACAAGCTAAGCCCTTAAATAGATTTGTATTTTGCCTGCCCGAGAACGAACAAAATCAGGTTACATTGTTTCACCTGCTGTACAGAGCATTCTTTGTGTTCAACAAATTAGCTTTTGCTTATTAAAATTAATCATCCTTTCCTCACCTTTGATTTTACTGAAGGAACCTACAGATCCTGTTTCATGTCAGATTAAACAAGCAGGTTCTTGCTGGCATTAAATATGCAGTTAGATTTCAATCTTTCCAATTAACTGAGTTACCATCTGGGTTTTTAAAAAAATGTCTTAAATTGGTTGATGGAGGAGGCATGCCTTTCAGCAATTTCACATGCAAAGCAGGTGTGTTTGTGTGTGTGGATATAGCAAAAGGGAAAGCGACAACTCCCCAATGGAAATGTTTCATTGGGAATAGACTTTTATCGAAACCCTGGTGTGTTTATTCAATGGCTGGTGAAAGCTTGCCTGGAGGGGTTATGTGACCCCCTGTTGAAGTTAGTCCAAAGCTCCCTTGAGCAAGGAGTGTTTCCAGGGGGTTTGAAAGAGGCAGTGGTCACTCCATTGTTGAAGAAGCCGAATTTAGATCCGTCGGTCCCTTCCAACTACCGCCCAGTGTCGAATTTGTCATTCCTGGGCAAGGTGGTTGAAAGGGCAGCAATGGAGCAGTTGCAGTCCTACCTAGATGATGCAACTTGGCTTGACCCCTTCCAGTCCGGCTTCCGTTCAGGGCATGGGACGAAGACAGTGCGGGTCGCCATCACAGACAAGCTGCGTCGCCAACTAGATCAAGGTGGATCGGCGCTGCTCATGTTATTGGACCTCACGGCAGCGTTCGATACTGTCGATTACGATCTTTTGACCCACCAACTGGCCCGGGCTGGGGTGAGGGGGTCAGCCCTCAGTTGGCTGTCCTCCTTCCTCCGGAACCGGTCCCAGCGAGTGAGAAGGGGTGAGGTTGTCTTTGAGGGCGCCCCACTTCATTGTGTGGTGCCCCAGGGGGCAATTCTCTCCCTTTATTATTTAACATCTACGTCCGACCACTTGTCCGGTTGGCATTCAGCTTCGGGCTGGAGTGCCATCAGTATGTGGATGACCCAGCTCATTCTGGGGATGGAGGGCCGGCCTGACTCCATTCCCGATAACTTCCATCATTGCCTTGAAGCCGTCACTGGATGGCTGCGAGCCAGTAGGTTGAAGGTGAATCCAGCTAAGACGGAGATCCTGTGGCTGGGCTGTCCAGGTACGGGAGGGATCCGACTTCCAACCCTGGACAGGGCGACTCTTTGCCCGTCCCCTTCGGCAAAGAGCTTAGGAGTCACGCTTGACTCCGAGCTGTCAATGGAGAAACATATCTCCATTGTCAGCGGAGTGGCCTTCCACCATCTCTGACAGGCGAGGAGGCTGGCTCCCTACCTGTCCCGTCATGACCTAGCCACAGTGGTCCAAGCCACTGTCATCTCAAGACTGGACTACTGTAATGCCCTCTACATCGGCCTCCCTTTGTCGGTGATCCGGCAGCTTAAGCTGGTGCAGAACGCTGCAGCACGGCTGGTGGCAGGCCTTCCATCTCGCTGCCACATCACGCCTGTGCTGCGCGAACTGCACTGGCTTCCGATAGAGCACCGGATCACCTTCAAGGTGTTGGTTCTGACGTTTAAGGCCTTGAATGGTCTGGGGCCAGTGTACCTAAGGGACCGCCTCTCCCATTACAGCCCTCTTCGATCACTGCGATCCGAATCCCAGAACCTTCTGGTGGTGCCTAGCCGCCAATCTATCCACCTGGGTACAACACGGAGGAGGGCATTCAGTGCCGCTGCGCCGGTCCTGTGGAATGCCCTCCCTTCCACAATCCGAGCGCAGACTGATCTGCTAACCTTCTGCAGGGCCTGCAAAACCCTCCTTTTTACCCAAGCGTTCAGTGCATAGTTATTTGAATGTGTAGACTGTGTTTGCATGCCTGGTTGCTGCAATTTTAACTGACGATTTGTTTTAGTGTGTTTTATGCCTTTTATGAATGTGAGTCGCCCTGAGCCCACGGGAAGGACGACTAATAAATCGAAGAAATAAATAAATAAATATCATCCATCAAATGAGAATCATTTTTTGTATTATAACTGTATGCATGACATTATAAATTAGTATAGTCAAGCCCCCTCTATCACACAATGTCTCATCAGGGTTGAGGTAATTTGTGGCCTTTTAAACATGCACAACAGGAGGTCAAAACTTATGTCCTTAGTCTATTAGTATGAACTTCTGAAAAGCCCGAGTCCAAACTGAGAACACTAGCAAAGCAGAAGATTGTTGAACTATGAAAACATCTGTTAGTCTACATGTTACCACCATTTATTAAACTTCATTGGGACTGTCGACTATGATGCAATACATGAGAAAATCCAGATAGTGGAGATCAAAAAACTTGACTTCAGAATGTGGACCCAACTAATTCTTCACACATCCATAACTTGAGTGCTTTGTCCCACACAAGTGTTAACTCAGTTTTCCTGAAGGCTGACACTGAAATGAAGAAGCATTGGGTGAGCTCCTCCATCTGGTGTTCTGGTTCTCATATTGCCCCAGCATCACTGGAAGAGCGATGTTCCTGGAGTTCCAACAACATTGTGGGAGCATGAATACCACCCAGAAGGGTGAAGCTGGAAACATCTTGTTTCTACATACAAGAGCATTCAATCATGTGATTTCCTCATCTGAAGTACCTCTTCTGCTACCAAAACTGGACTATGGATACATCTACACTCAGAGGCGGCTCAATGCACTTGGTTGAGTAGGTAGCTGCCGAGAGCGGCAGATCCTCCGGGGCGCGCCACCGCCAGCTGGAAACTCCACCTCTGTGCATGCTGGAAAGTCCGCCTCCGCGCCTGCTGGAAACTCCACCTCCACGCTTGCTGGAAACTCTGCCTCTGCACCTGCAGTGTTTCCAGCAGGCGCAGAGGTGGAGTTTCCAGCATGCGTGAAGGCTCCACACATTCTGGGAACTCTACCTCCGCGCCTGCTGGAAACACCACCTCCGTGCATGCACAATTGGGTGCACAGGCGGGTTACTCTCGAGGTGACAGAGAGATGCGAGAGGTGTTGAAAACCACGAGGCCGCTGCCGGAGCCATGCAATGGCCATGCTGCTGCTCCTGGTGCTGGCCCTTGCCCTCACCCGCCTTTGTGAGCTTTGGCTGGGTGAGCAGAGCCAGCTGGGGAGGGCCAGTCAGGCTGAGACCTACCTGCCGGGAGTGAGGCACCACCTTTTCCTTGTCTTTCAAAGAAAAAGGATGAAGCCTTCGTAGTCTGGGCTCCATTGGCCATAAGGTACATCTACCCTGTGGAATCAACCCGGTTTGAGGCCATGTCAACTGTTATGGGAGCTTGGGAGTTGTAGTTTTATACAATATTTAGCCTCTACCAAACTACAATTCCCATGATCTCACAGCCTCAGTGATTTATTATTATTTGGGGGCATAATGTTAGCCTACACTTGAAAATAACTACAAGTCGGCACTGGCTACACGCCCAACTTCGGTTGGTTTGGAACTGGTTTGGGAGGAATTGACTTTGCTGTGTGGGTGATTAGATTGACTGGTTTGAAGGTGATTTTGTATTTACTATGGATTCTGGCCTCAAACAGCTCTGAGGGTTTTTTTTTTCTTATTTCCAGATTTGCGCTAGCATTCCGGAGGCATGGAGGTGAAAAAAGTGAAAGTGACAGGTAGGAGAGGAAGTAATCAATTACCCCTCCCAGGAAGTTAAGTGCCCTCCTGCTAGCCAGCCATGCTATTTGGGGCAATTTGGCAGCTCCCACACCCTGCATCCTGAATTCTACAAATTGCTGCAATGAGGGGTAAGTATCCACACTGCACTTCCATTCAGCAGAGTTGATTATGCTCTGTGATTTTGGATATTTTGAGATCTGCTACAATACATTAAATATCATGTACCTGTATGTATGTTTGTGGGAAAAACATAACTCAGAAGCCACTGGTTGAATTGACATGAAATATTGACACAATACACCTAACAGTCCAAAAACTGTACATCATCCCTAAAAACACACAAACCCCCAGCAGAATGGACTTTGAAATCCCCCAAATAAACCATATATACTAGGCCTGTTTTCGAACGTCGGATAAATCCAGTGTAATTCGGCTGTTTTTTAACTTTTGAAGCAATTACGAAGAGAGTTAAGGAAACAGGAAGTGGATTTGCCATTTCGAAGTCTCTGTCTCCATATTCGGATATGGCTCGTATGTCATTTCCGCCCTTCTCTATTTTTGTCCCATTGTGTTTAAAATGTTTAAAATGTTTATTAATATGTTAAATGTATTCAGTATTTTGTACCAGTGTGGCTAGTTTTGTCTGTAGTAGCAGTCAAAAATGGAGGGAAAGGGAAGCCCCCAAATTTTGACTGCCCCTTCTGCAGGTTTTCACACATTGCGCAATCACGGACACCATTAACAAAGCCATTCCGAATTTCGGAAGTGCATCCAAATCAATTTTGAAAAAAATTGCTGAAAACTTTGAAGTCTATCAGATACGAGGCGCCAGCACCCCCTACATCCGAAGTGAGTTTTGAAGCCGTTTTTCCGTGATAAAACAAGCCTTATATATACATATATGCATACACTCATATACATATGCACATATACATACAGACACACACAAGTACACAAATATACACATACATATACACATACATGCATATATATATACATACATGCATGCATATATACAAGCACACACATATACACAATATACATCTATCTATCTATTTATTTATTTACGATATTTCTATCCCACCTTTCTTGAACCCAAAGGTTACTCAAGGCGGAAATACACAAATATATACACACATATGCACACACACATGCACACATATACACACATACATATACACATACACACAAACACACATATACACAAATATATATGCACACATAAACACATATATACACACAGAAAACATATACACAGAATGGGCCGCAGCAACGAATGGCAGGGAACAGCTAGTCTCAAATATTACTGCAACTTTATTTAATAAGCTGTAAGCCCTTTAATCCATGCTGTAGCATGCATTGGTGGCATGCATTTTGTAGCTGCCACGAGTCATCTTGAAGCTACATTAAATGGTCGGTGTAAATGGGGACCACTACTTCTTTATTACTTTCATTAGATGTTATTGTTTGACAGGTTAGGAGAAAATAATTTGTGTATATGGTTTTTCCTATCTAACCATCTTCTCGAACTCTCTATCTACCTTTTTATTGTTGTAATACTGTAATACTGTTATTGCTATCTTCTAAAAAAATTGCTATAATGATAATCAAAACTACATCAGTGACCAGACCTTAAACCAGTTATTTTTTGACTACAGTGATCTGACTCTGCTAGGAGGTATGATTGCCAACTTTTCCAATCTTTGAACCACACTTAGATTAACTTGCATTAAAAAAAATATGAAAAAGTACTAGGGCTTGTTGGCAAGCGTTTTTCTTGTGCCATAACAATATCTTCTAAGACAGTGTTTCCCAACCAGTGTGCCGTGGCACATTAGTGTGCTGTGAGTGATCATCAGGTGTGCCGTGGGAAATTGGAACCTCCAATACCCTTTCTTCCCCCTCCTGCCGAACACTTACTTTTTCTTCTCCACTCG
This sequence comes from Anolis apletophallus, assembly GCA_030556195.1. Lineage (NCBI taxonomy): Eukaryota > Metazoa > Chordata > Lepidosauria > Squamata > Anolidae > Anolis > Anolis apletophallus. Next base: position 18,972,141 of record JARBWK010000007.1, read on the forward strand.
GGCTCCCTTCTTCCCAGCCCTGCTCTGCTTGCTTTGCCTCACTTTGCTCACGCTGCCGCTTCTGCAGGAGGGGGACGGAGGAAGACGTGACCCGTGCAGGCGCTACTGTGCAGACTCGCTTAAGCGGCAGCATGAACAAATCGAAAAACAATGAGCAGAGCGAGGCTGGGAAGAAGGGAGCCCGAGTGGAGAAGAAAAAAAGTAAGTGTTCGGCAGGAGCGGGGGGGAAAGGGCGCGAAGGGAGAGGAAGAGGTCTCTGTCGAAAGCTGGCATGGGCAAAGTGGTGAGCCTCCTTCCAACATTGTGATTCTGGATAGAAAACAAACAACAACATAACAACATTGTTTGAGTCCACAGTGCTCTCTGGGTGTAGGTGAACTACAACTTCCAAACTCAAAGTCAATTCCCAAGCAAACCATTTCAGTACTTTCTGTTGGTAATGAGAGTTCAATATGCCAAGTTTGGTTCAATTCCATTGTTGCAAGAGTTCAGGATGCTCTTTGATTGTGTGTTCACTATAAATCCCAGAAACTGTAACTCCCAAATGTCAAGGTCTATTTTCCCCAAACCCCATCTGTGTTCACATTTGGGCATATTGAGTATTCATGCCAACTTTGGTCCTGATCCAACATTGTTTGAGTCCACAGTGCTCTCTGGATATAGGTGAACTACAACTCCAAAACTCAAGGTCAATGCTCACCAAACTCTTAGAGCATTTTCTCTTGGTTATGGGAGTTCTGTGTGGGAAGTTTGTGTCTTTCTGCCATTCCTGCCAGGATTTCTATGTTGTGTTCATCGAAACAGGCCCAGGTTTCACACTGAGTGTATAAATACATTAAAAACATATTAACTATATGTATTACTGTGTTAGAGTGTCATTTTGTGTCATTTTGGTTGGTGGTGTGCCTCAGGATTTTGTAAATATAAAAAATGTGCCGCGGCTCAAAAAAGGTTGAAAAACACTGTTCTAAGATAGAAGTTGCCACTCATACATACAGTAACTTATGTGTGAACTGTGCGGTCAAATTGTAAATTCGAAACAGATGTAGCCCATTCAATCTTGATGCAGAAGACACCTATGCTTTCCCCTATGTGATCCTTTTGTGAGTTCAAGGTTATATCTGAAAAAAGATTGAACCTTACTCACCTAAGAAAATTCATGAATGCTTTTACTGATTTTCACACCCATTACTTTCACAGAAGATTAACATTCAATAGAAAAACCATTATCAGGAGACATTGCTCCTCTGGTTAATGTTTGTTTCATTCTTCAAAGAGTGTACATAAGTACTCTGTACAAGTTGGTGCACCCTAAATGGATGGTGTTTAAAAGGGAGGAGGGAGAATCAATACTACCACTTGGGTTTCCAACTTTGATTTCAAAATACCTCCTACCCAGGAGTATAAAGTGATACAACCAAGGCAGAGACCTCATTATTTAGGATTGTCATTTCTGTATCTTAGGGTGCATCTACAACATAGAATGACTTTAACCGCCATGACTCAATGCTATGAAATAATGAGTTGTGGTTGTACAAGGTCTTTAGCCTTCTATGCCAAAGAGTGCTGGTGCCTCACCAAACTACAACCCCCATGATTCCATGATTCACCCACGATTAGCTGAAGTCATCCAGGAGCCTAATAGTACAACACCTTTGTTTCCCCTGAAGGTTTCCTATATAAAGACCTAAAGTCTCCTCATTCTAATTCTGACAACAAGGGCAGAGTTACAGTGGAAACAAGATGGCTACAGATAGACCTTGATAGATTATATGTGAGGCCTGCACAACCTGTGGGCTCCAGGTGTTTTGGACTTCCGTTTCCAGAATTATTTGCCATTGGGCAAACAGACTAGGGCTTCTGGGAGTTGGAGGCCCAGACATCTGAAGTGCTGCAGGTTATGCAAGTCTGGTATAGCTCATTAATGTTTCAACCCTTACAGCACATTCCTGAACATGTGTGCCATCGCAGCTGGTCTGTATATACTCAGGAAGGGCAAGGACATAGACTCTCTCTATTGGGTGATTGCTTCTTCCTTTTGTCAGAGCTGGAGGTTCTCAGCCTTGGGGAAGGCTCGAGAACTCCTAGTCTGCCTTAACATGAAAGAGGCTTGGCGTGCAAGACATTGGGGAATTCCCGGGGATGATGTAATCTCCTGGGAGCAGTGCTGAGTCAAGACGGATGTGACGCAACCTCTTCCGGACAGTGGACACTGACTTGCATATTGCTGACTCAGCAGGGATATGATGTAATATCCACTGGACAGTAGGACTGCTGAGTCCGAGGGGTATGATGCAACCTTTCCCGGACATTGCAGGTGACGGGAGGGAGGGGGTTGAGTATATAAGGTGTGTTTGGGTGATGGGACACTGCTTTGGCTTTATAGGTGTTGTACCTCTAATAAACTCCGTTGGATCAAGAAGCAGAGTTCGTGCGATTACTGGGAGAACTTAGAGCGGCCTCACACCTTTCTTTTAGAGCAGGGGTGGGCAATTATTTTTTCCAAGGGGCCACATGAGAGCCAAAAAATATTATGGAGGGCTGCACCTAAAGGCTGAACTACATTCTAATCTACATTATTTATTTATTTATTTACTATATTTACTATATATTACACATAATTAATATTAACATATTAATATATCAAGAAATATTCATATATTATTAGTATTAATATCATAATTATTATATTATAGTATATATATATATACATTATAATATATTGAAATTATAATATAATATAACATTATATTATTTATTATATTATTATTATAAAATAATAATAAAAACCACTAAAGTAAAATAAAATGAAATTCAAGAAGGCAAGGTGCTAACCAAGGTGGAGGCTGACATCCTCAAGAGAGGAAGGACCCCAAGATGGAATGGCCCAATGGACCCAGCCCAGAGGATGACAAAGCGGACCCAGCCGCCACCACAGCAGAGCAGAGGAGAGCAGAGGAGAGCAGAGGAGAGCAGAGGGAGGCTGCAGGTCTCCGCCCGCTCTCACCACTAGCTGTTCCCCAGCTGATTGCCCTGCCATGGAGTGCCTGCCATCCCGGCTTTGGAGTGCTTGCCGACCCAGAAGACGATCAAGTCTCTTGGGTCGCCAGGGCGATCAGCCGCTGCAGGTCGCCGACTACTCCCGCTGCAGGCCCAGATTGCCTCCCGGGATGGCAGGCACTCCAAAGCCGATGCTCCTCCGATTGTTCTCCGGAGTGGCAGGCTGTCTGCTGATGGGATAGCAGCAGCGGCACCCCTTCCTCTTGGCCCCACCCCCAACGCCCTTCTCCCCAGGCCGGACAGAATCGGCCAGCGGGCTGCATCTAGCCCACGGGTCGTAGGTTGCCCAGGTCTGCTTTAGAGGTTTGGGGCTCCCAAGGATAAAGCTGGACACCATAGATAAACTCAAACAGGCTTTATTGTTTACAACTTTGTTCACCAAAAGGATAAAGAAAAATACTTTACAGTCTCTTAGTTGCTTGGATCCTGGAAGCTTCAACCGGGTGGCTCTCCAAGTCCTCTCTGTCTTTATCGTCTCGAGGTAAGGACACTCGAGACCCCAGCCAGCTGACCTATACTGAAGGTATGGGACTTTCCTCTGGATGCCAGCCGACTAATTTGAAGGTGCCTGGGTCTCCTCAGAGCTAGTAGTAAAATGAGCAAGGATTATGTAGGTACAAGAAACTATTACACAAAGGCAATATTTAACATATCAAGATATATTAGACATCTAGGGATAGTAGCAGTATCACATTAGAACCTTCAACACAATAATACAAAACCGCAGAATCGCGGAAGAATCCCCACATGACCCAAATGCGAAGATCACAATTCATAGGTGGGGATAATCCGGATTATATTTCATAGTCCATAGTCATGTGGATGTGTAGTATTGAAGATCCTGTAGTAGTGAAGAAGCTATGTCCCAATTGTCTGTAGGCATTAGCCAGGAAACACGATAGGACAGGAAGGAGGACTGGTTTGCTCCCGCGTTGATGTAAATAAGCCTGGGGCACTTTTAAGTTCTGTGGTCACCAGTAAGACGGTGACCAGACAATGACAGTAGGGGGGGGGCTGTCCAGTAGGACTAAATCAGAGTCAGTGCACTAGGTGGTGTGAACACCTTCCCGCTGCCATGGTGACATGGAGCCAACCAGTGTGGGTGCCTTTCTGCTGCCTTAGTGGAACAGGAAGCACCCTGAGAAGGCACTATTAAGCATGTCAGTATGATTATCACAGTACGTGTCAGTATGAATGCATCAGAGCAGATTTTACTCCATGTCATGAGCTTATACACTAGGCATGGTTTCGAATCCAAAAATGGCGATTCTAAAATCAAATGGGGGGGGGGGGGTTGATTAGTAAAAGAAAGACTTACAAAAAAATTTCCAAAAATTTCTAAAATGTAACTTAATTAATAACGAAATTCGTTAGTAGTTCGTATGCCAGCGCATGCGATTCAGATGGTTTGGCCTACAACTCCCAGAAATCCTAACAGCTGGTAAATTGGCTGGGATTTCTGGGAGTTGTAGGCCAAAAACTTGAATAAATCACACTGAATTCTAGATGGGACTCTCCAAATAGGAAGGAGGGAGGGAAGGAGGGAGGGAGGGAGCGGGTATTCTATTCTTGGAAGCAGCAAAAGAAAAGGAGGAGGAGCCCCCCCCCCTCACTCCTCGCTGCCTCTCTCTCACCCCGATTCCGAGGGAGCGAGGGCCCAAGTTTGCCCAGGCTGGTCATATACCTACATTCCATGCACATGCAATAATACAGCAGTAATAACAATGGGTATAAGAAGAGGTAAATTCAAACCGAAGTATTCTGACTGTGGTCCCTCCTCAAACTGCAAAGGCTCTTCTCTGAGCCCGGGAAAGGCAAAACCCGGGCACAGCATTTGCTTCCTGGGTGCACACACATACATATTCTTTGGGGGATTTGCTGCAGAATCTTCTCTATGAGCCCTGGATTCTGCAGCAAATCTCTCCCCCAAGAATATGTATGTGTGTGTGCTCCCAAGCAGCAAACGCTGGCTTTTCCAGGCTAATTTCCCGGGCTAATAAGAGAAGAGCCCGTTTGCACCGCATGAGAAGAGACCAGTCAGAATACTTCGGTTTGAATTTTACCTCTTGTTATTGTTATTACTGCTGTATTATTGCATGTGCATGGAATGTAGGTATGACCAGTTGGATTACTTATAATATTAGGCACTTACAGTAGCATTCATTCTATTATACATTAGGTTGGTTTCTCACCCCAATACTCTTTGATGCTTTAGATCCTGGCAGGGCAGGAGGCAGGGAAGCCTGGAAAATGTAAACAGAGAGGTTTACTCAGAAGTAAATTCACAAAGGAGGGCCCTTCATCCAAAGTGCCTCCTTTGCAGATTTACTTCTGAGTAATCCTCTCTGTTTACATTTTTTACGGGCTTCCAGCCAAAAGAAGGAGCGAGTTTAGGGCTTGCCTTGCCATAATACTTATTGGCAAGGGAGGCGGGAGGGTGGTGAGAGAGAAGGAGGGTGCCCCCCCCCTTACGACCTTATAACGACACTTAAGAAAATTCTGGCCCCCGAAGTTCGAAAAAGGAAGTCCACTTCCTGGTTGGCGTTCCAGGTGCGGAAATACTCGAAAGTAGCATTTCTTACTAATTTGTTACGAAACGAATCATTTTCATAACTTTTTTCTCATGCCTATTATACACCCTTGCTTTAAGAAATTCGCAGAATCACAATCAGCCTTAGACTATGTTCACACAAAATTTAAATAGTGTATCTCTTCAGGAAATATTTTAACCAATGGCAGTAGGCACAGTTAGTTGTTGTGTACCTTCAAGTCATTTCAGATCTATAGCAATCCTAAAATGGAAGTTTCTAGGCCTGGGAGTATGAGATTCACTCAAAGTCACCCAGTAGGTTTCCGAGGCTGTAATCCAATGCTACACTGCACTGGCTCTACATAGTTTGGTACACAAAGAGAAAGGTAGAGAAAAGAAACATGGCAAGGTGATTTCAGGATGAAGAAGGGCAATCTTTGCCCAGTGATTTCTGAAAGAGAAACAGCTCAGTAAAGACGTGATAAGTTAAAATATTAATTTTGACTTTTCCTTGACACTAGTCATTGTTTTTGAACAAATTCAGAAACTCCACATTTCACTATAAACAAACCTGAGACATCTTTGTTTGGTTTGCAGTCAAAACAAAGACCACAACCTTTTAAATGTATTTTAAGATCTTTGGTTTGTTTGGAAAGAAAGAATATGCATTTAAGCTGTAAATGGACAATCAATATCTCTGTGTGCCACAAGGGAGAAGCAGAGTGACTTCTTCATAGTGTCCTTGAACTCTGCTGAGATGTCACCAGGTGCATCGGTTATTCTTTGCTGGATAGGTGTCTGGTTCAAATGCAGATTGTCAAAGGGAAGGCTTTTATTCTGTTTATGTGTATCATGTCTGTATTTGTGTGCATTCAAGTGTGTGATCTTTTTGACTTGTAAAATTTTATTTTGAAGTGAAGGTAAGGTATTTAGCCTTTCTTCCTGCATCAGCTGCATGGCTTGGCTACCCTCTTGATTCTTATATCTTAACAAGTGACTGTTAGAAAAGAATGGTTGGAGTCATTGGGATATGTCTTTGTCATAGTTTACAAATTTACTGTGAATATACATTTGATTCTTAGTTCTATTTGTCCCCATTAATTTCTCTATATAGTTGAAAATAGTAAATTCTCCAGCAAATAATAAATAACTGGAACAACAAGCATAAAACTCTTTTTACAAGGGCCAAATACAGGTCAACATGAAATTTAAAGGTTTGTCTCAAGATCAGTAGTCTAAAAGCTCCTTTAATATGTTCCTTTTTTCTTTTGGGGTTTCTAAGCTAGAGTCAATAACAAATTGGGCTGTTAGTGGGAAAGTCCTTGTTTTTTGTTTTGTTTTTGTTGCTCCTCAGATATTTATTTATTTATTTATTTATTTCTACTTGTTCGTCGCCACTCCTGTCTGGCTCGGGGCGACTTACATATGGTAAAAACACAGTAAAATATAACACAATAAAAACAGTTAAAAACAGATTTAAGAACATCAGAATTTACACCAAAGTTAAAACTTACAATGGGAAGTAGCACCCAGTAGATACTCCCGGGCCTAAGGCTAGCGTTGTTAACCGAATGCCTGTCCAAATAGGAAAGTTTTGCAGGCCTTCCTGAAGGCCAGCAGGCTGGTGAGTGCGCGGACCTCGGGAGGAAGAACATTCCAAAGAGTTGGAGCTATTACACCAAAGGCTCTCCTCCGTGTCGAGGTCAGATGGAGAGTTTTGACGCTCGGAACCACAAGAAGGTTAATGGACTCTGAACGCAGTGGTCTTGCGAGACAATATAGTGAGAGGTGGTCCCTTAAGTACACTGGCCCCAGACCATTCAAGGCCTTAAAGGTTAAAAAGATAGTAAAGATAGTAAAGACCTTGTCACATTGATGAGGTCTAGGGTTTCGATTCACCAGCCTCTGTGTTGAATCAGAGAGCAGAGTGGTAATTGGCACCATTTACCCCATTACACTGCCAGTTGATACTTCCCCATAACACATGGGGAAGCATCACTGTGCGGCTCCCCTCCCTCCCCCATAGCCCCATTGTTTCAAGTGCAACATGGGGAGGATCTCATGTTGGTCATGCAGCATCCTACAATGCTGTCACCACAGTTGACACATGGAGACCCATTGGAAGTGAGGCTGCATCATGTGATGGGCAGTGTTGGGCACCATGGGTCAACTGGAGAGTCCTAGGACATTGAATTTCCATCATATGATGATGTGGTGTTTCAGCCTGGTTCTCAAACCCATGAGGCTGGTTTCAATGGAGATGCTGACAGTGAATTAAATGTGCAAAATGAAGTCGTGATTCCCAGGAGCCCTGCTGCAGAGGGAAATTCTGTTGATGAGAACTGTTTCATTCCCATGCCAGCTCTAGGGGGGGACTCAGAGCGGCTTACAGCAGGCACAATTCGATGCCATATCAACAGCGTAAAACCCCAAACCCCACAACCCATTAAAACATTAAGGCATTAAAATACAATCCCTCAACACATCTACAATCATTCCAATTAAAACAGTATTCAACCCTAGAAACATTGACCCTCTTCCTCCCTCCCATTAAAATTCCGTCTCACATGCTGCCTAGTGCTGGTGAGGGAATGCCTGATCCCAGAGCCAGGATTTCACCTTCTTCCTGAATGTCAGGAGGGATGAGGTGGACCGTATCTCCGTAGGGAGCGCATTCCACAGGCGGGGGGGCCACCACCGAGAAGGCCCTGTCCCTCGTCCCCACCAACCGCATCTAGATGAGAATTCTCTGGTCAAGGATAGAGGAGTGCCTGCTTCTGATAAAATAACAGGTGAGGATTTTAATGAAGGTCAGCAAATGTTGTATTACCTCTCTACAAATCGATGGTAAGGCCACATTTGGAGTACTGTGTACAATTCTGGTCTCCGCACCTTAAGAAGGATATAACGGAACTGGAAAAGGTACAGAAAAGGGCAACAAGAATGATCCAAGGGATGGAGCGGCTCCCTTATGAAACCAGGTTGCAACGCCTTGGTCTTCTCAGCCTTGAAAGACGGCGTTTAAGAGGTGACTTGATCGAAGTGTATGAAATCATGCATGGGATAGAAAAGGTGAATAAAGAAAAACTGTTTTCTTTGTCACAAAACACTAGGACTAGAGGGCACTCCCTGAAGCTCCAAGGTAGGAAAATTAGGACTAACAAAGGGAAATATTTCTTCACCCAGAGGGTCATTGGGTTATGGAGCTCACTTCCAGAAGAGGTTGTGACAGCTGCCAGCCTGGACAACTTCAAGGCAGGATTAGACAGATTCATGGATACCAAGTGTATCGGTAGTTACTGAAAAGGACATTCAAGTGCCACCTCGGAGTTGGTTGAGGTAGGCAGGATTTCCCGGGTACTGGTTGTGGGGATCGTGAGCAGGTCAGGGTTTTGCCCTCCCTTCTGCTCGAGATCCCCGTGTACAACTGGTGGGCCACTGTGTGATACAGAATGCTGGACTAGATGGGCTGAGGTCCGATTCAGCATGGCTCTTCTTATGTTCTTATGTTCTTATGAGCAAAGAAAGGAGTTAAGGGAAGTTGAAGGGAGTTTTGCTCGCAAGGTGGATATCTATGAGAGAAGACAGATGGCCGAAGATCAATGCAGAAGGGAGAGAATTAGACAGAGAACTAGGAAAGCGAAACCAAATTGGTTTTCTACTTAAAGTGCCAAGACAGGCCCAAGTCAGATTCTAGGCTTCATTCAGTTCAAGCATCAGGTTCCAGAAATCTTCGTCTCTGGCCTTTGGATTATGATTTTGGTTTGTTTCTTGTTTCCTTTGGATTTTTGAACTGCCTTGTTGTACCTTGACTCAAATCGCTATATTGGAACTTTGGACTGTCTTGTATTGCCTTGCTTCAAGTTGTTGGATTACAACCGTTTTTATTCCTATTTTTATTCTGCTTGACTTTGCTGGATTGCTTATCATCATATTGCCTTATTTCCTTTTTAATCTATTTACTGGAACTATATTGCTACAATAAAAGAACTAGTTTTTCCAAGTACTGTCTGGTGTGTGAGTGATTCCAGAGGGGTAATTCTTGCCTGAGTTGCAACAGATGAGGTCGTAAGTTTCCTCTAGGCTACATCTACACAGGACATTTCTGCCCTGAGGCTATCGAAGATTCAGCAGATTTGTGCTGGTTCCGGGGCTTTCTTCCATGCTGGATCATCTCCTTGTCCCTGTGTCACCATCACTGCTCTGTGCCAATGATGTGAATCCCTGCGAGGACCTAGATTCTGTCTGCTCATGACTGAAGGAACCATATGTACAATTAGCAAAGAGGGAGAACTGCTTCCTCTCCTTTCAGGTCATGCAGGTACACCATTTTGAAATCAGTAGATGCAACTGTCATGGCCAGGTACTTGTAGCCTTGAGCCAGCTGTCCAGATGGTCTCAAATCCCTGAGATACTCCAGAGTTTCCTTTAAACTCTGGAATATCTCCTGACTTTGCCTAAAGTGAAGGGCAGAAAATGTGGGATACTTACCAAAATCCCTGTGTATTATTAAGACTATAAACAGTCCCTGCGTTACAAACATCCAACTTACAAATGACTCATAGTTAAGAACGGGGTGAAACAACAGTAAGTGAGATATCATGGGGGAAAAGGTGTTTCCACTGAAGCTTTACCGCCAATCCTTGATTCCACAAAAGCCTCTTTTTTTTCAAATTCCAATTCTCACAGGGGCAGAAAGTGAGGTGAAATCTTCTGAATTGGGGCACAGACTGCAAAGCAAATGTCACAGGGGTATTCACCCTTCCTTATGCTATCCAAGCTCTCTCTCTCTCTCTCTCTCTCTCTCTCTCTCTCTCTCTCTATATATATATATATATATATATATATATATATGGAGTTACACTTGAAAATGTCCCTGTTCCAATGTACAAACAAATTCAACTTAGGAACAAACCTACATAATCTATCTTGTTCGTAACTTGGGGACTGCCTGTACTAACACTGGATTCTTGTGGTAAGACATTTTTAATGTATATGGAAAAGCTCTTAGACATGAAGTGAGGAGCATATAGGTGAAAATGGTTTTTCTTATGATACACTACTATGCTCCAGTACAGTGTGGAAATTGCTATTTTAATGCCATTATGTGAAACAGATTTGCAAGAACATATTCCCCACTTTAACCTTGCAATAACCCCCAGGCAGTATGGTTCAAATGTCCTATTTGGTGTTGTCTTCAAGGGAGTAATCCTAGCTTTCCCTTCATGAGGAGACGATCCTCTTGTCAGAATCAGTGATCAAGTGACCGAGGTCACCACTGAGTGAACAGTATTGCTAGAGCTAGTAAAGAAAATCTATCCCATGCATCGTCTCTCTCTCTCTCTCTCTCTCTCTCTCTCTCTCTCTCTCTCTCTCTCTCTCTCTCTTTTAAATTAGGGATTCCATTGGTAATAAAATTTGTACAATGAATAAAAGCAACAATTGTGTCTTCTTCAGAGCTCTGCATGGGCACATCATCATGCATTAGTAATATGCACATTCAATAAAGCCCTCATCTGCTTTCAACTGACAATTGTTTAACTTTTCTTTACAACGAGGCTCATGTTCTTTTGGAGGATGGCAAAGCTTGATGGAGGTGTTGTGAAATGCTTTTCATTGAAGCTTGGCTTTAATTATGGATGTCCTGCGTGACAAGTTCTTCTTTAGCATATGTTTCTTCACTCAAAGAACACCAGTTTAAGTCAGCGATCAAAGGGAACTTGAGAGAAGCGCTGTGTATGAATAAATCCCACCTTAACATCTACTGAATATGGACTGATGCCCTGCTCCAAATTGACAGGTCTCTTCATTAACCAGTTATCAAAATGTCTGCTGTCAGAGCAGGTGGGATAAGTATGACGGGAAAGTTGGTAGTCTCATCACGCATGCTGCCCAACAGCAAGGGCCAGGATGCGTTATGCAACTTTTAAAAAAATCCTGCACAACCAAATACATGCCAGCCCTAAAGTTATATCCCTGTCCACCTCAGGGTCCTAACATGTAACTGGAAAGACAATTGTATATGTTGCAATTGAAGTTTGGGAAGGGAAACATGAGGGAATTTAGGAGTAGAAAATCACAGTGGCAGGTTACAAACCCACCATCACCACTTGACATTACTTTGTTCCAAACCTTCATCCAATAGTAGACTTTCCTTTCACATGCCTGTATGTAGCATGTAAGTCACAGGATGAATAATCAATAATTGGTTTGATCTCTTCTGTGGTTACTGAAGGCCCCCAACAATCCCCAATGCCTCCTAATGTTGTGCTTGGTGCAATTTTCAGGCAATGTTTTCACCCAAAACACACAGAAAGCCCACAAACACCTGAAAGCATACAAAATTCTGGTTAAAGAATCTCATTAAATTATATGGCCAGCAGAAACAATATTGGTAGCTATAATGTTTAGGCAAATAAATATAAATATATGTTTGTATAGGTTGCATATCTCTTGTTCAAAATGGTTGGGTCCTGAAGTGTTCCATAGTACAGATTTTTTTATTTTGGAATGTTTTCAAAATATATATAATGAGTTATCTTGGAGATGGGACCTAAGTCGAAACATGAAATTCATTTATGTTTCACACACACCTTATAATCATACCCTAAATGTAGTTTATATACAATAGTTTAAATAATTTTGTGCATGAAACAAAGTTTGTGTGTATTGAATAATCAGAAAACAAAGGTTTTGCAATCAAATTCCCCCATGCAGATATTTTTGGACTTTGTCATGTTTTGAATTCTGGAATTCTGGATAAGAAATACTTATCCTGTACCAAACTACCCATTCCACAATTAGAGCGCTATGACAGAAAAAGGCCTTCTGTCGTATATGTGCATAATATTGTCTATTGATGTTACTTTGAGTAAAATTTCCTCTGATTCTCTTATTGTATGGATATGTTGGCAGACTTCTTCATGTATCCATAATTATCAATGGCTCATACTTTGACCACATCACTTCACATTTTCAATATCTTGGGTCATTCATTGGCTTTAATGGTGAAAATATTTTCTATTTGTTTTACAAGGAAATATTCTCATCAACATTTCATTTGCCACTAATTTATATTTCATTGATTTGATTGATTCCTAATTTGTAGCCATTGCTATAAGTTTTCTCTATGGTCAAGAATCCGAATTTTCTGTTTTTGTTAAAACTAGATTTCTCAGGAAATCTCTCTGGCATTACTTCGCGAACAACCATTCTTAGGAAGGACTCATCCCACGCTCCTCACAAGCGTGCCGATGATTTTGTTTTCGGAGGCTGGATGTGTCTTTCGAGCTTGTGCAATTGATTTTTCTGGTGGAGAGCAGCGTGCACAGAACTGGCTTCACCCTTGAAACCAAAGGTTTATCTGACGGGGTCTAGCAAGCTTGGATGGTGGCAGCAAGGTCCTCAGGTCGTAGGTTTGATTTGAGTATCCTTCAAATTAGTCATAATGGGGGACTTCAACTATCCCCGAATAGATTGGCTAAATTCTTGTTCTACGCATGAAAGAGAGACAAAGTTCCTCGACATGCTAGCTGATTATTCCCTTGTGCAGATGGTCATGGAACCAACCAGGGGAAAGGGGATCCTGGACTTGGTGCTAACTAATGAACAAGATCTCGTTCAAGATGTCCTTGTAACTGAGACCATAGGTACCAGTGACCACAACACAATAACCTTCAACTTAAGTTTGGATAGCAAACTGTCAGTGAAGACTAACACAGAGACCTTAAATTTTCACAAAGGGAATTTCACCAAAATGAGAAAAATAGTAAAGAACAAACTAAAAGGAACAGTAAAAAAAATCAAATCCTCCAAAATGCTTGGAAACTGTTTAAAAATACTTTTAAAACAAGCCGAACTAAAAATGCATTCCTAAAATAAGAAAGAGGCCGGAAAGTCCAAGAGGACATTGGTATGGCTTACAAATGAAGTAAAAGATGTGATTGGAAAGAAGAAAAACTCATTTAAGAAATGGAAGGCTCTTCCTACTGAGGAGAACAGAAAGGAACACAAGCTCTGGCAAACTAAATGCAAAGCAACCGTCAGAAAGCCAAGAGAGATTTTGAGGCACATATAGCTAAGAACATTAAAAAAAATAACAAAAACTTATTTAAGTACATCAGAAGCAGAAACCCAACTAGAAAAGCAGTTGGGCCACTTGATGAAAATGGTAAGAAAGGGACAATAAGTGAAGACAAGAAGATTGCTGAGCGGCTAAATGACTTCTTTGCCTCCGTTTTCACACAGGAGGACAGACAACATATGCCTGCAGCTGAGTCAGTTTTTTCAGGGAGGGAATTAAATGAATTAAACCAGATAGAGATAAACAAGGAAGATGTTCTCACATGCCTTACTAAACTAAATGTCAACAAATCACCAGGGCCGGATGGCATCCACCCCATGGTTCTTAAGGAACTCAAGTGTGAAATTGCTGAAATTCTAGCCAAAATATATAACCTTTCTCTAAGATCAGGCACTGTACCCGAGGACTGGAGGGAGGCAAATGTAACTCCGATCTTCAAGAAAGGATCCAGGGGTGATCCAGGAAATTATAGGCCAGTTAGTCTAACCTCAGTTCCAGGCAAAGTGATGGAAACCATTATTAAAGAAAAATTACCAAGCACATAGAGGAACAGGCATTGCTGAAGGAAAATCAAAATGGTTTCTGCAAAGGCAAACCATGTCTTACTAACTTGATAGAATTCTTTGAGGGTGTAAATAAACACATAGATAAAGGGGACCCAGTCGACATTGTTTACCTTGACTTTCAAAAGGCTTTTGACAAATTCCCTCACCAAAGGCTCCTAAATAAGCTCTTCAGCCATGGAATCAGGGGACAGGTCTTGTCCTGGATTGGAACCTGGCTAAGCTGTAGGAAACAAAGGGTGGTAATAAATGGACACTTCTCTGGATGGAAAGAGGTGAGAAGTGGCGTACCCCAAGGTTCAGTTTTAGTACCGTTACTTTTTAATTTATTCATAAATGATCTGGATGTAGAAGTAAATTGTGAGGTAGCAAATTTTGCAGATGACACTAAACTGTTCAGGGTAGTTAAAAATGAAACTGACTGTAAAGAGCTCCAGAAGGATCTCTCGAAATTGAGTGAATGGGCAACAAAGTGGCAAATGCATTTTAACCTAAACAAGTGTAAAGTCATGCACATCGGGGCAAAGAACCCCAAATACACTTATCAACTGATGGGATCAAAGCTTTCTGAGACAAACCAGGAAAGGGATCTTGGGGTTTTGGTGGACAGCTCAATGAAGATGTCAACCCAGTGCGCTGCAGCAGTGAAAAAAGCAAATTCTATGCTTGGCATGATCAGGAAGGGAATCGAAAATAGGTCGGCAAATGTTGTATTGCCTCTCTACAAATCTATGGTGAGGCCACATCTGGAGTACTGTGTACAATTCTGGTCACCGCACCTCAAGAAGGATATAACGGAACTGGAAAAGGTACAAAGAAGGGCAACAAAAATGATCCAAGGGATGGAGCGGCTCCCTTATGAAATCAGGTTGCAACGCCTTGGTCTTTTCAGCCTTGAAAGACTGCGTTTAAGAGGTGACTTGATCGAAGTGTATAAAATCATGCATGGGATAGAAAAGGTGAATAAAGAAAAAAATATTTTCTCTGTCACACAACACTAGGACTAGGGGGCACTCCCTAAAGCTCCAAGGTAGGAAAGTTAGGACTAATAAAGGGAAATATTTCTTCACCCAGAGGGTCATTGGGTTATGGAACTCACTTCCAGAGGAGGTTGTGACAGCTGTCAGCCTGGACAGTTTCAAGGCAGGATTAGACAGATTCATGGATACCAAGGAATCAGTAGTTACTGAAATGGACATCCAAGTGCCACCTCTGTGTTGATGGAGGCAGGCAGGATTTTCCCGGGTACTGGTTGTGGGGGGTCGGGAGCAGGTGAGGGTTTTGCCCTCCTTTCTGCTAGAGATCCCTGTGTACAACTGGTGGGCCACTGTGTGACACAGAATGCTGGACTAGATGGGCTGAGGCCCGATTCAGCATGGCTCTTCTTATGTTCTTATGTTCTTATGTTCTTATGTTCTTAGATGGTTGACCTTACAGGGTTAAATGAGCACCATCTGCCCGGGTTTGAAATCAGAGTTTTCCTTCTCCTAGGATGGTTGCCAAAAGGCTAGGGAGCCCATCCTACCCTTTGACGCTTTTGTCAGACCTTCGGTTGTGACCTGTCTGGCATGGGAGGCCCTACCGGTGGCTATTTGATTTCAATAGTTTTTATTATGTTTTTTTAACATAAGGTAATAAAAGCATAGGGGTAGAAAAGAAGGATAGAGGCAGGGAAGAGAAGGTGGGATAATAGTGGGGAGAAGAGGGGAGGGAAGAAAGTACGGGAGTGATGGGATAAAGAAAAAAGAGTAAAGATAGTTATAACCGTTGTTCTTCCAGTCAGGTCAGCAGGGGAATTTGCTCACTTTTGAAATTAATTCTTTTGTCTGTTCACATATCCAGTGGTCTTCATTCCTTCAAAACAGAAAGATTCTGATATTATTGGATTTTTGTTTCTTTCAAGTAGGCCCGAACCGGCTGCCAATTTATTCTGTTTGTTAACTTTTGATCATTTACTATACTTTTTAGTGTATCCAGATCCATAAGTTCATTGAGTTTGATCGCCCAGTCCGCAAGATCTGGTAGATTCTCCTTTTTCCAGTTCCTTGCCAGAACCATCCTGGCCGCCGCAGATATATAATATAGTATTTTGTCCTTGTTTGTCTCCATTTTCCCATTAGTTAAACTTAACAGGAAAACTTCTGGTTTGAATTCAATATTAATCTCTAATATCTTTTGGGCATGCAAATGAATTCTCTTCCAGAATTTGTTGATCTTATAACATGTCCACCAGCTATGCATGTAAGTTCCTGTCTGTCCTCTGCACTTCCAGCACTTACTACTTAAATTTTTGTAAAATTTTGCTAATTTTTGAGGGGTCAAGTACCAGTGATCGAAAATCTTAAACCAGTTTTCAGTTACTGTAGTTGTTCCGGAGTATCTCATATTCTTCCTCCATAATGTTTCTTAATAATATGGTATGGCCCAGATCTTGTGCCTACTTTATCATATTATCTTTTATAAGATCTGCCTCTGTGTCCCACTCTAACAATTTATTGTATAATACTCTAATTTGCCTTTTGCTTCTCTTCATAACCACTTCCCGTATTGTTTCTTTTTGGTTAAAGTCCTTTTGGCGATCTTCCTTAAAACAGTCTTTTAACTGAGCATAGTGGAACCAAGATAAGTCCTTACCTGACTTTCTTAAGTCATCAAGTGATTTTAATGTCCAGTCATTCCCTTGCCTTTCTAGAAGTGATTCATAAGTGTACCACTCTGAACTTGGAATTTCTCTTCTGTGCTGCGCTTCCATAGGAGAAATCCATAAAGGAGTCTTTTGATATAGTTTGCTTTTATATCTCCCCCATACTCGAATTAATGATGCTCTAATATAATGGCTGGTAAAGTTCTTCTCTATTTTTGCTTTATCATGCCATAAGTAGGCATGCCACCCTTTTCTCAGTCCGTGTCCCTCTAAATTTCAAAGTTTTCTTTTAGATAGTGTTGCCCAATCTTGAACCCAGCTCAGTGCCGCTGCATCGTAATACAATTGCAAATTAGGTAGGGACAAGCCTCCTCTCTCTTTTCTATCAGTAAGATTCTTGAATTTCAGTCTTGACTTTTTGCCATCCCAAATAAACTTAATAATGTCCTTTCTCCAAGCGTTAAAACTATAGTTGGTTCTAAGGATAGGGATTGATTGAAATAGGAACAACATCCTGGGTAGTATATCCATCTTGACCACAGCTATTTTGGCTAACAACTCAAATTTAGATATTATGCCACCGCTAGCATCGCTCACAACTTCATTAGGGTACGCAAGCCTCTCCCCCACATCAAAGGGGCACCAAAGTAGAGGAAATAGTGCAATGCTATATTTCCAAATGCAACAACAATTAACAGTAGTCCATTTTTAGGATGCTTCCAGGACAGAGCCCAACAGAGTCCATCATGTGACGCAGGACTACTTCCGGCAGGAGTCCTGGAAACATCCTAGAATAGAGCCCTGAGAACATGGGCGGCTACTAGGCATGGTTTAGAACCCAAAAATAGGAAATCGAAAATCTAATGGGGGGGGGGGTGTTGATTAGTAATAGGAAGACTTACAAAAAAATTTCCAAACATTTCTAAAATGTAACTTAATTACTAACGAAATTCGTTAGTAGTTCGTATGCCAGCGCATGCGCATTCCAGATGGTTTTGGCCTACAACTCCCAGAAATCCTAACAGCTGGTAAATTGGCTGGGATTTCTGGGAGTTGTAGGCCAAAACTTGAATAAATCACACTGAATTCTAGATGGGACTCTCCAAATAGGAAGGAGGGAGCAAAGGAGGGAGGGAGGGGGTATTCTATTCTTGGAAGCAGCAAAGAAAAGGAGGAGGAGCCCCCCCTGGCTCCTCACTGCCTCTCTCTCACCCCGATCCCGAGGAGCGAGGGCCCAAGTTTCCCCAGGCTGGTCATATACCTACATTCCATGCACATGCAATAATACAGCAGTAATAACAATGGGTATAAGAAGAGGTAAAATTCAAACCGAAGTATTCTGACTGGTACCTGCTTCATGCGGTGCAAACGGGCTCTTCTCTGTGAGCCCGGGAAAAGCCAGCGTTTTCTGCGTGGGTGCACACACATACATATTCTTTGGGGGGTTGCTGCAGAATCTTCTCTATGGGCCCGGGATTCTGCAGCAAATCCCCCCCAAGAATATGTATGTGTGTGCTCCCAAGCAGCAAACGCTGGCTTTTCCCGGGCTAATTTCCCGGGCTAATAAGAGAAGAGCCCGTTTGCACCGCATGAGGAGAGACCAGTCAGAATACTTCGGTTTGAATTTTACCTCTTGTTATTGTTATTACTGCTGTATTATTGCATGTGCATGGAATGTAGGTATGACCAGTTGGATTACTTATAATATTAGGCACTTACAGTAGCATTCATTCTATTATACATTAGGTTGGTTTCTCACCCCAATACTCTTTGATGCTTTAGATCCTGGCAGGCAGGAGAGGCAGGGAAGCCTGGAAAAATGTAAACAGAGAGGTTTACTCAGAAGTAAATCCACAAAGGAGGGCCCTTCATCCAAAGTGCCCTCCTTGCAGATTTACTTCTGAGTAATCCTCTGTTTACATTTTTTCCGGGCTTCCAGCCGAAAGAAGGAAGGAGCGAGTTTAGGGCTTGCCTTGCCATAATACTTATTGGCAAGGGAGGCGGGAGGGTGGTGAGAGAGAAGGAGGGTGCCCCCTTACGACCTAATAACGACACTTAAGAAAATCCTGGCCCCCGAAGTTCGAAAAAGAAAGTCCACTTCCTGGTTGGCGTTCCAGGTGCGGAAATACTCGAAAGTAGCATTTCTTACGAATTTCTTACGAAACGAATCATTTTCATAACTTTTTTCTCATGCCTAGTGACTACCTGTGTTTTCATTAGGGATGCTGGGGAAAGTGCAGGGGTGGAGGTAGCTAGGCAGCAATTGTTTCCCTTTTGTGATGGGGAAGGGGGTGATGTGAGATGCAGGACAGTGGTTGCATGCTGGATTTGCTCATTGTCTCACAGATGCAGCTGCTGTCCCCTGGCTTGAGGATCTCAATGTGATGAGATCCCTAATCTCTAGAGCAGTGTGATGAGGTCCCTAGTCACCTCCTCAATATGACATCCTCTCAAATATCTGAACATGGCTATCATGTCCCTGCTCAAACTTCTCTTCTTCAAGCCAAACATACCCAAGCTCCCTAAACTGCTCCTCGCACTTATTGCTGCAGTCTAGAATTGCATTAGCTTTTCTTAAGCTGTCACATCACACTGTTGACTCCTGTTCATCTTCTGGTCTACTAAGTCTACTAAATCATTTTCACATGTACTATTTTTAAGCCATGTGTCTCTCATTCTATATCTGTACATTTCATCTTTCTGCCTTGTCTAGTACCTTACATTTTCCCTATTGAAATTAATTTCGTTAATTTCCACCCAGATTTCTAATGTGTTAAGGAACCCAATCAAGGAAGCTATAAGTTGCCAGTGATTGCAACTAATGTGTGTCTCATTGATTTTAATGGATTGGTTCCAGGTAGAACTAACATTGCATTTAACTCAATGTCAGCTGCTCTGAGTCCCCCCTCTGGGGTTGAGAAGGGTGGGGTAAAAATACTGTAAATAAATAATAAAATTTTGTGCATGCGACAGGCTAGTCTGTTTACTTTCAGGCCTGCCTCAGACTTGCAGCAGGATTGATGGGATGAAATATCTGCATAATTAAATTGGGTGACGGGTTTTGTGCCTGTGTATAGAGATGTATGGAACCCAAATATTTCTCATAGGGCAAAATATAGTTTGGCCAACTCATCACAAAGGGATTTTTTTTGCCCCTTTACCATGCTGACTACAGATCCAGACACACCCCATCAGATAATGCAGGCCAAGGCTCCACCCCATCAGTGGGTGAAGCAGCGAGGAAGTGTTGTAAGAAGCTAGTTACTGAAAAGGACATTCAAGTGCCACCTCGGAGTTGGTTGAGGTAGGCAGGATTTCCTTGGGTACTGGTTGTGGGGGGTCGGGAGCAGGTCAGGGTTTTGCCCTCCCTTCTGCTCGAGATCCCCGTGTACAACTGGTGGGCCACTGTGTGATACAGAATGCTGGACTAGATGGGCTGAGGTCCGATTCAGCATGGCTCTTCTTATGTTCTTATGTTCTAAGCTTTCTCGTCACCACGGTAAGTCATTCATCTTTTGGGTAGCTCCAATGGAGCTACTCACAGTTTTTATTATTTTCTGATGGAGAAAACACCAGCACGACTTGCCACACTTTCCCCTGTGTGATGGGGGAAGCAACAGGGCTAACATGCCTTGGCCCAATATGCCACTCTTTCCCCATGTGAAAGGGGACAGAGGGAGGGTGCGCAACTTGCTGCAAGGTACCACACATGCCTTCCATTTCACCAGTGATTGTTGGCACAATGGGGCAGAAGGGGGGGGGGGTCATCAGTGTGATGAGGTCCTGGTCCCATCAACATTTTTGAGAGTTTTGTACACACAAGCACTAAACTCTATGCAAAGTATCCGATTCAGATAAATAAAATGCTTAGCCTGCAAGGAACTTGACTGATACATTTTGCAAGACCTACACACTCCCAATGTCAGTGCACGATGGCTTTCTTTTGATCAAACTGAAAATACCTTACCATTGCTGCTTGTCATTGTTCGTTCTCTATAAAATCTCTCCTGAATCTGTATATGATATAGATCAGTGTTTCTCAACCTGGGGGTCGGGACCCCTGGGGGGGGTCATGAAGGGGTGTCAGAGGGGTCACCAAAGACCACCAGAAAACACAGTATTTTTTGTTGGCCATGGGGGTTCTGTGTGAGAAATTTGGCCCAATTTTATCATTGGTGGGGTTCAGAATGCTTTGATTGTAGGTGAACTACAAATCCCAGCAACTACAACTCCCAAATATCAAGTCTCTTTTCCCAAACTCCACCAGTGTTCATATTTGGGCATACTGAATATTCTTGCCAAGTTTGGTTTAAATCCATCATTGTTTGAACTCACAGTGCTCTCGGGATGTAGGAGAACTACAACTCCAAAACTCAAGGTCAATGCTCACCAAACCCTTCCAGCATTTTCTGTTGGTCATGGGAGTTCTGTGTGCCAAGTTTGGTTCAATTCCATCATTGGTGAAGTTCAGAATGCTCTTTGATGGTAGGTGAACTATAAATCCCAGCAACTACAACTCCCAAAGGACAAAATCAATACCCCCCCCCCCAACACACACACACACCAGTATTCAAATGTGGGCACATTGGGTATTTGTGCCAAATTTGGTCCAGTGAGTGAAAATACATCTGGTATATCAGATATTTACACTACTATTCATAACAGTGGAAAATTAGTTATGAAGTAGCAACGAAAATAATGTTATGGTTAGGGGTCACCACAACAACAGGAACTGTATTAAGGGGTCACCACATTAGGAAGGTGGTGCCAAGAAAGGACTTCCGGTCCCACGGACATTCACCGGAAGTCCTCCCAGCCCAACCAGTTCCAGAGCAGCCAGGTACCGCAGAGGGGGACTCCCAGAGCCCCTGGAACTAGGAGGACCCTTGAATTTTTTTCTGGACCCCTGGAACGGGAGAGGTCCGTGAGGATTGGCCTTGATGTATCCAGGAGGTTCCCTGATAGGACCTTCTGGAATGCCAACTACAGACGTAGAGTGTCCCCACTGGCGAACCCCCAACCCAGGAGTTCTGACATCCTGGTGAGGAGGAGATTGGACCCACAGGCTTGTGGTGACCATCTCCCAATGGATCTGGTGACTCTAAGGACACTGTTGGACTTGTGGGACCCTCCTAGGCTCCCCTCGTTCGATGGTCGAGCCACTGTTGGCTTGACCTCTGGATAGCTCACTGACCCATGTGGTCACGAGCCCTGGTCTCCCCTCCCCTGCCTTAGATGTAGTACCCCCCTTTTGTATTGTATCGTATTGTTCGTATACTATGTATTTTATGTCAAACTGTAAACCGCTCCGAGCCTTCGGGGAGTGGCAGTATAGGAAGTTTGAAGAATAAAATAAATAAAAATAAATAAGGTTGAGAACCACTGATATAGATGAAAATACCTAAAGACCTATGCTGTGACATAACCTCTTCGTTGTATGAAGACCTTAAGCATTAACCTTGTTCAGGCAAAAAGCAATTGTACAGTGACTCAGCTAGGCCAATGCCATTTTAAATAACTATTTTGGCTAGCTTTCCTAATCCTATTTGATATTTTCAACAACACTTTAAAGATCCCTTTGTGGAAGTTTTCCCATCGTGCTTCTGGTTAACTTGCTGAAAATGGAACCTGACAGCCAAGTGGAATATGTCTTGGTTTCCTTACATAAAGGGATCAATAGCACTTTACACCTAATCTTTATTTCAGCTTTTAAGCTTTTAATGCATCATTTACTCCCTTTTGACACATAGGGAAGCCCATGGATGGGGGGTGGGGGGTGGCAGGAAGCACAACAGAACAACAAGATAATTTTAACTTTAATATAATAGCCTGCAAAGTACCCCTCCCTCTTTAACACTGCAAAAGAAGCAGAGGGAGAAATGTTAGGGTCCCCAAGAAAACATTTTATTTTACTTCTCAGTAGACTAAGCAAAGGAAATGACTTTCCAGTCAATAGAAATCTAGTCAATCTGCATGGGGTAGAGGGACAAATAATGGAAGGAAATGCTGTAAAGAAAATTGAAGGGCCCTTTGCAGCCTGCGCATAAAGGTGAAGAAAACACTTTCTTGAGACCATGCATGACCAAATGCCACACTGGTTGGCCGTCCCCCAACTCACCCCCACCCCATGTAAGTCTGTAAGTGCTACCATGGGGAGGAAAGTAGACAAAAGAGTGCAACGCTCATGGAGTTAACCAGGCTTGCCTTCATGAAAGATTCCTGTTAAGCACCCCTCCCTTTCCCTACAGGCCACCATGGCTGCTATCCAAAGGCCAGTTGACATTTGAACTGTAACAGGGCACAGTGTTCTGGGAATTTTTCTGAAATAAAAGATTTCCAATGGTTTGTTCATTCTATTATGTTCTCATTACTTTTTTTTTGTTTAATTATACTAGTCCAGCAACATTTGAATTTTCCTACATATCACGGTCGGGCTTCATGTACGTTCTTCTAAAGAGGTCTCTTTACAACATTACTTACAACAGTGTTTCCCAACCTTTTTTGAGCCGCGGCACACTTTTAACATTAAAAAAATCCGGGGGCACACCACCAACCAAAATGACACTCTAACACAGTAAAGAACGGCTGGGGATGGTGACCTGCTGGGAGCAGCTGCTGGGAGTGTTGAAGCTGGGGGGAGGGGGAGGAGCCAGGCCGCGCCCCCTCCACACGGCTTCAGTTCTCCCACAGCTTTGCCAGCCTTGAGGGGCAGTGCCAAGCCAGCGGTGGCAGAGCCAGCACAATGCTGGCTTGGCAGTGCCCCCTCAAGGCTGGCAAAGCTGTGGGAGTGCTGAAGCCGGGGGGAGTGGGTGGAGCCAGGCCGTGCCATGCCCCGCCCCCTCCCGCCGCTTCAGTTCTCCCATAGAGGTGAAGCATGAGCGGTGGACGGGCTTCAGTAGGCGGGGCTCCTCCTCTGCGCGGCTTCAGCGAGTGAGGGGTGAGAGTCATGGCTGGAGTCATGGCAGATTGGAGGCTGGCTGGGGAAACGGCTGAAGGAGGCGGTGCCCCAGCCCCTTCTTCTTTTTCTTCACCGCCACTCGGCCCTTCCTCCTCCTCTCCCAAGCAGCAGGAGTTCGGCAGGAGGCGGGGGGAAGGAAAGGGGCAGAGAGCTTTTCTCGCGGCACACCTGATGATCGCTCACGGCACACTAGTGTGCCACGGCACACTGGTTGAGAAACACTGACTTACAACATAATGAATAAAGTCCTGCAGTAAAGAGTTATGATTTTTGCCCTTCAAAGTGGACCTCTTTTTAATTTGCATGTCCACAAAATCCACACTGTTTTCAGATCTAAGAATGGAAAAAGATCTAGCCTTTTCCTTTATGTGTCACACTATGGTTTTAGCATTTTCAGTGGAGAGTAGGAAGAGTACGGCATTACTTCGCGAATGAAGATTCAGGAGAGACTCATCCCATGCTTTTTACAAGCGCGTTGATGACTAAAAAGGCCAATCCGAGATAGGCAAGTCTGGTTGCAGAAAGCACAGCAGAAAGTCTCCTTGGGTAATGTTGTTTCCAAGTTGCGGTTCTTTCTGCGTTGTCGTTTCTCTTCGAGACCCATTCGGCGTGTCTTCTCGAAAGAGGCCGCAGCATTGTGGATAGTGCTTCCCAAGGCTCCCGATGTGAGGCCAGGGTAGACCATTGTTGGTGATCAATCTGGCCGAGCCTGAGATGTTGTTTCAGGGAGTCCTTATATCTCTTTTTGGGGGCACCTCTCTAGCGCTGACCCGTGGCGAGTTCACCATAGAGTAGTATCTTTGGGAGGCGGTGGTCCTCCATCCTAGAGATGTGCCCTGCCCAGCGCAGCTGTGTTCTCAATAGCATGGCCTCAATGCTGGTGATCCCTGCTTGCTCAAGGACAGCAACATTAGTCACATAGTTGGCCCAGTGTATATTTAGGATTGTGCGAAGACAGCGCTGATGAAAGCGTTCGAGGAGTCGTAGGTGTTGGCAATAGGTGACCCATGTTTCAGACCCATATAGGAGAATAGACAGTATGATAGCTCTGTACACACTGATTTTGGTGCTTTGCCTCAGGTGCTTGTTGCTCCAGACTCTTTTGTGAAGCCTTCCGAATGCACTATATGCCTTTGATAATCTGTGATCTATCTCTTTGTCAATCTTGGCATCAGAAGAGATGATGCTTCCCAGGTAGGAAGTGTTCTAATAATCAAATGAAATGATCAAAGATACAATAGTTCCAAAACCACCCAGATTCTGGGAACTGTACAATCAACTCTTCCAAACAGCTCTTCCTTAGATACTCAACTACATGGTGCAAGACTTCTTAACATTTATTTTATCAAGAAGTTTAGAGAGATCCTTCTCAGGCCCACTCAGGCCCCTTCTACACTGTCCTTACATCCCAAGATCTGATCTTAGGTTATCTGTTTTGAACTGGGTTATATGAGTCTCCCAGGCCACACAACAGGAAGTTCTCTACCAGCCTGCACCACAGGAAGAACACCACCATCCCCACGTCAGCATAGGCAAATCTGTGCTTAAGTCCATTCAGCAGTTCACCTACCTGGGAAGCATCATCTCTTCAGATGCCAAGATTGATAAAGAGATAGATCACAGATTAGCAAAGGCATATAGTACATTCGGTAGGCTTCACAACAGAATCTGGAGTAACAAGCAGCTGAGGCAAAGCACCCAAATCAGTGTGTACAGAGCTATCGTACTGTCTATTCTCCTTTATGGGTCTGAAACATGGGTCATCTATCATCAACACCTATGCTTTCATCAGCGCTGTCTTCGCACAATCCTAAATATACACTGGATTTTGTGACTAATGTTGCTTTCCTTGAGCAAGCAGGGATCACCAGCATTGAGGCCATGCTATTGAGAACACAGCTGCGCTGGGCAGGGCACGTCTCTAGGATGGAGGACCACCGCCTCCCAAAGATACTACTCTATGGTGAATTCACTGTGGGTCAGCGCAAGAGAGGTGCCCCCAAAAAGAGATATAAGGACTCCCTGAAACGACATCTCAGGCTTGGCCAGATTGATCACCAACAATCAGGCATGTAGCCAGGGGGGGGGGGCTAAGGGGGCTTCAGCCCCCCCCGAAATTCTCAGGGTGGTCCGTGAAAAGGCCTTACTGGTACATTATTTAAACTGTTATGTTTATTCATATCATGATCTGATCACCATACTCATTATATCCCACATTAATGGGGTTATTGGGATAACAATACAAAAGGTTTGCTAGGGTAGACCCTCTTCCACCCAGTCTCAGCCCCCCTCCCCGAACCAAACTCAGCCTCCCCCCCCCGAATCAAAATCCTGGCTACGGCCCTGCCAACAATGGTCCACTCTGGCCTCACATCGGGAGGCATGAAGATGCACTATCCACAATGCTGCGGCCTCTTTCGAGAAGTCACGCCGAACATGTCTCAAAGAGAATCGACAATGCAGAAAAAATCGCAACTTGGAAACAACATCACCCAAGGATCTGCTGTGTTTTCTGCAACCGGACTTGCGTATCTCGGATTGCCGTTCTTAGTCATCAACGTGCATGTAGAAAGCACGGGATGAGTCCTTCTTGAATCTTTGTTCGTGAAGAAAAGCCAAGATATGAGTCTCCACTGCCAGATAAACTGGGATAAGCAGATAATCTGGGATCAGATCCTAGGATATAGGGCAGTGTAGAAAGAGCCTCTAAGCAACATCATCTCATGCAATAACATTTGAAACTTTATATAGCTGTGCAGTGATGTTTGCTTTAAAACCCTCTGCTAAGAGCACAAAACTCTCAATTGTTTGGTAATTTATACATATCCCTACTCATGCTTGAAGGCCTGTAAATTCAGATTCTGGTTTGGAAACTTATAAGAAGACTTACATGAATGTCTGTGGCTTGTTGTTTACATGGTGCTCTTTTAAATATTATTTTTTAAAGTCATGGATATTTCATAAATTCAACCACATAGGAAATGAAAACAAACTGGCTAAGAGCATGGAATGAAATAAACTGTGTGGTTTGGTGGGTTTTAAAATAGATTGATGCATCCAATGTTCAAACAAATAGAAAATGCACTAATAGCTTATTTGCAGCATTTGTTTTGTGCACATACACAAAATTTAGATGGGATATAAGGCTGGCAGAGCACTATAATATAGCAGGCCTGTTCAACATGTGGCCCACCAAGCAGAACACAACCTACCATTTATGTAAGACAGCTATATTGCCCCCAATCTGCTTATACAAAAACCAGAGATTATAAAATACCTGCCATACTACATAACAGAAGGGATAGATTGTCATTTCTTCATGGGAGCACAAATTTTGAAAATCAAGATTTCTGAAACATTACTATGTTTTTGAATAGTCTGGTCAATATAGTCCAAAAGTAATATTTCTAAATTACTGTTCATCCAAACAAAAAAGTATGTTGGTTTCCTTCATGCAGATATATTTCCTGGGGATGTGTGTGTGTGTGTGTGTGTGTGTGTGTGTGTGTGTATATATATATATATATATATAGAGAGAGAGAGAGAGAGAGAGAGAGAGAGAGAGAGAGAGAGAGCTTTCGGTGACACTCCCGAGGTCGTGACTATTGAATTGCCCAGTCTACTTTATGTAGTTTGACTATCTCACAAAGTCTCTGTAACAGAGATCACAACCCCATAAGGCAGTGGTTCTCAACCTTTCTAATACCGTGACCACTTAATACAGTTCCTCATGTTGTGGTGACCCCCAACTATAAAATTATTTTTGTTGCTATTTCACAACTGTAATTTTGCTACTGTTATGAATCATAATGTAAATATTTGATATGCAGGATGTATTTTCATTCACTTGACCAAATTTGGCATAAACACCCAATACACCCACATTTGAATACTGGTTGTGCAGAAGTGTTTATTTTTTATTATAGGATTGAGGATTGAATATGTATTGAAATGTTTAGATGTTTAGGGAAGGTGCACTTCTTCAGTGAAGGCCCACCTTGGGGAAGAGTTGCCATAGCAACATGGCTGTAAGGCAGAGGTGGGAGGAGTCAACAGCTTTCTGCCACAGCCAAGAATAGAATTCTGGGGAAGTTTGAATTTTGACAGTTTAACTGTCAGACCAGCTCTAGGAGAGAGCAGGTTCTGAGGGCAGTCTGTTTTTGGAGCTGTAGAGAGACAGTTCTAGTAGGCTGAGCTTGCGAGCCAGTCTGTTTGTATAGAGCCTGAGGGCTAGAGATAGGCAAGGTGCCTATAGGAGGAGAGAGGGTCTGTGTGTGAGATACATACTGATCTAACTGAGTAATAGTAACAGTCAAACATTTTAAACTTTGTATCTTCTACAATACCAATGTAACCATGATGAGTTGAGCCTCTAAGAAGTTATAACGTATCCATCACGCTTTTGTGCCAAGCTATAAATAAACTGTTATTGTTCTTTTCATCAACAACCTCTCTCTGTTCCGTATTTTAAAAGTCCAGCCTCAGAGTAAAGCAAGACAGGAAAGTGTTTTTAACCTGTCTTGTTACACAGTTTGAAGTCCCACAATAATTGGTGACCGACCCTCCTAGATAACTGATAACAACAACAGTCCTCACAATCTGGTGGCTAATCTCTTCATATTTAAGGGATCCTTAAATTAAAGTTATACAACGCCTTTTTACATTAGGTCAGATACGTAGTGACCTCATCGTTACAAATTGGTGGCAGTGGTGGGATCAGTAAAAGAGGGTCCACCCTGTCCAGCCGGTTCATTTGAATAGCCGGGGGGGTATTGATTTTGTCCTTTGGGAGTTGTAGTTGCTGGGATTTATAGTTCACCTACAATTAAAGAGCATTCTGAACCCCACCAACAATGCAATTGAACCAAACTTGGAACACAGCACTCCCATGACCAACAGAAAATACTAGAAGGGTTTGGTGGGCATTGACCTCGAGTTTTGGAGTTGTAGTTCAACTATATCCAGAGAGCACTGTGGACTCAAACATTGATGGATCTGGACTAAACTTGCCATTAATACTCAATATGCCGAAATGTGAACACTGGTGGAGTTTGGGAAAAATAGACCTTGACATTTGGGAATTGTAGTTGCTGGGAGTTGTAGTTGCTGGGAATCAAAGAGCATTCTGAACCCCACCAACAATAGAATTGGACCCACACAGAACCTCCATGACCAACAGGAAATACTGTGTTTTCTGATACTCTTTGGTGATCCCTTTGACACCCCCTCATGACCCCCCCTAGGGGTCCCGACCCCCAGGTTGAGAAACGTTGCCATAAGGGCTATCCTAATATGTATGCAAGATTCTTCTTATAGGACCAGGCTTCTTCCACACAAGCCTATCTACCACAAACATCTCTTTGGCCCCTCCTCCTAGAGAAAAGAAAGATGAGCCATTGATCTTAATGAACTGTACTTCTCATGCACATATTCATTTCCTGGCATATCCTATTAAATTATATATTTACATGTGTTCTTTCTCAACTACCTTTTGTTTAACTATCATAGTCACACTCATTATATTCAAGCCATGCCAACACGGTATTTTCTGTTACAAGCCTTGCTACTTCCTTCCTCTAATAGAGAGGGTTAACAGATTCTACAGTTCTTGCCTTTGAGCTTTGAGCTGCAGGGGAGGTATCAGTTCTTAGTCCTGTTGTTTGGGTCTTTGCCTTCTCCCAGCCATCGTTGGTTCAGGTCAAAGCTTGGTCAACTTAGTGCATTCTTACATAGGGCACTTCCAGACAGGACAAAAATCCATGCCAAATCAGGCTTTAAAAACCTGTTTTTGTTTCTGGTACTTACAAAAACCAAAGACAAAAAAAATCAGATATGGACTTTTAAAAAATGGGCAAAAATACCGAAATCTACATTTTTAATGCAGGTTATCAATGCTGTGATTGACATTCCAGCAATCAATGCTTTTATAAAGCGGATTTCCCCCCTCTCAAATGGACAATATATGGACTTGATATCAGGGGTGACCCACCCCCAGGCCTCTGTCTAAAGATAGTTCAGAACCAAGGGATTCATAGTTTCACCCAGGACACCAGACGGGAGTGCTCCATTAATCCCCTATTTCCTCTCCATATGGGAACCTAAGGCTCTCCTCTTGGCCTCACATGGCAATGTTTTCTATAACCCAAACATACCAAGTTATCTCCCTTTCCGTTCAGTTTTAAGGACATTTCTTATGATTTATAGATTCCAGAGGCCTGTGCCCCATGTGGGTTTGCCTTGTGCTAATCCAAAGGAGCCCCAGGAAGGCAAGATGGCTTGGGGTCTATAGTTCACTTCTACTTTTAAGGACAAGAGTTTTCCTCAGCACATGCTTTTCAATTGATCTTTCTCCCAACTTCCAAGGACTCTCTAAAGACTTATTTTCATGAACTTTCCCCATAATTCAATGACTCCAGCTCCTGATTCATCATGCCAACACTTATGGACACTTCCCTGCAGCATGCAGACTTGCTAAGGACCCCCTTTTTCAAGATCTCATGGACTTCTTTATGAATGTAATAAACTTTATATCTCTTTGGGGGTGAAGGGAGGGATGATAAAAAGGTGTTATACTTTCCTTACATGTCAAAATGTACCTCCCTGTATGACCCCTGATTTTTCCTTATGTGTTTTCCATGTCTAGAATATTTGAAAATGGAGGCCACATTTTAGCCAACTCTTAGCCAACTCTCAGGATGAGACTGATAGCTGCATTCCTGACCCATGACTCATTCCTCATCCATTCATTGTTCTCTTGCATGAAAAATAGTGGGCCAAGTTTCTTGTTTTGCAAAGAGTCTTTCCTCTTTCACGCTTTGCCTGGATCAATGTCCCTTTTGGCTCGGAGATGGGTTTAGTCCCCTTTAGGGCATATGATCAGTTTGCATACATGAACCATATTTTCACAATGACCCTCCTTTTCTAGCCTCGGAAACTGGAAAAAATGGTCAAAATAATTCTCATTTGCTCTAGCCATCTAGTCAATATTGCACCTTTTGGTATCTCCCTTCTTACCACAGGAAGGAAGAGAATAAGGGCAAAGACCTTATCTTACACCCTAGGCTCTTTGTTTACCCTCTAATTTACTGAAACTCACACAAAAGGATTTTTGGTCTTGCTTGGCCAAACAGGAAATCACAGATTATAAGGCCTTTGTCTGCAACTCAGAAAAACTGGTTTGGGCTGAAGCCCAGCCTCATGGCACACTCAGGACCACCCCTTCTCTCATTATTCCTCCTTCTTCACCCTCATTGGCTGGGGCCATGCATAGGGATCGCCTGTGCCCCGCCTGCAAGTGATGACATCTGCCAATCAGCAGCGGGGTGGGAAGAGGGAAATTCAAATCTGTAACCCTATAAAAGGGATGTTCACCAATGTAGCTGCATTGCAGCATGGGTGAATGATTGCGGCTGTGATCCTTTCCAGCTGGACTGAATAAAACCTCAATGGCTCCCTCTTCAGGCTTGGTGAGATTTGTTAAATTGAGACATTTTAGGAAAATATGGGATTGGTTGCTTCCTCTCTCATCAGGTTTTCTACATGGGCCCTCTTTGGTGGGTCTAGCCGGTCTGCCTTCATGGCAAGACCCCCAAATTCCATTCGTTATCAAACTGATAAAATGAACCGTATGTTAACTTTTCTGGTGAAAGCAGAGCTTTTAATGAATTTTAACTATGTAATGAGCTGTTATCAGTTATTCAAGTACATAAGACAGTGATAGAAGTTGTTTAGAGTTTCTATTTTTAGTTTGGAGTAGAAATTCTGAACACTGCTATCAGCAATCTTCTTTGGAAATTTGAAAATATTAAAAAGTCTATTGCTTTTTTTTAAAAAAACAATTGTTTTTCCCAACTAGAGTGAATGGATTGACTCAAAGGAACACAGTTACCTGCCACTTACATAAGTGCCACTGCTTCAGTGCCTTTAGTGTAGCTGGGTCTACTAATTAAATTGTAAATGAAACTAATAATAATAATAATAATATGGTATTATAACTCTATATTTTGTGTTACATACAATATTACTCAATATTGCGATATAATTGTTATAGTTCAATGTGATATTGTTATAGTACAATGTGATATGTAATATTGATGTTGTGCAGTGGCAATAATGTAACAAGAGTGTTACCGTAGCAAGTGCCACTTGTAAAGTATTTTTCTTTTGTATGAGAAACTTTACGTTCCAAAGGTTTGCACTATTGTACTGTGTTTTTGCAAGCCTGCTCAGTTTTGCAAAGGTTTGGTTGCATTGATTGGTTCTTTACACCTGTCAATCATTGTTTAACAGAGCCCAGTTACGTTTGTTCCACCCCTTTTTCCAGGGACTCTGGCAATCTAGCCATTTTGCTTATCAGAGCTTCCCAGGTTTTCCCCAGAAGAGGACGTACCTGAAGCTTTGCCAGGCTAGGCCTTGGTCAAACTATCTCTCAACACAGACAATCTGATTTTCCTTGGGACTCATACTGCATACTCAACATATCGGAAGTTTGAGTGATGCTGAGGTGCCCCAAGCACCTTCAAACCAGTTAGTTGGCATCCAGAGGAAGGTTTGTGCCTTCAATATAGGCCATCTAACTGGGGCTAAGAGTCTCCTTACCTCGAGGCCACAAAGAAGGAGAGGACTTGGAGAGCCATCTGTCTGAAGCTTCCTGGACCTAAGCAACGAGAGACTGTAAAGTATTTTTATTTTATCCTTTTGGGGAACCAAGTAAAGTGCCTGAGTGATTATAACTCATGTTGTGAACAATAAAGCCTGTTTGAATTGATTATAGTGTCCAGCTTGGTCCTTGGGAGCCCTAAGCCTCTAAGGAAGGCAAGAAGCAATCCCTCGATATAGAGAGACCATGTCCTCGCCCTTCACCAAGTATTTAGACTGGGTGTGATGGCACATTTTATAATCACATCTCTGTAATTGCCAGCGTTGTAAATTTCCAACTATCCAAATGCCTATTGCTTCTGGGTTTTTCCTCCCATTGTGATTGGACGGTTTACAGAAATACTGTAATGAGATACTTACTGCTAACTCCTCTCACCATAATGGGGGGGGGGGGAGAGACAGACAGAGAGAGAGCCAATGTAACCATGCCGAGTTTACTTACTACAAGAGTTGGGTTGTAATATGGTAATGCATTTTGTGATTTCAATAAATGGATGTCTGAGACTACAGACTGATCAGTAGAAGAAGTTTCAGAAGGCTAAGGATACTTTCTGAAGTCAAGACTTTCCAACAATAGTACCATTAGAACCATATTTTCTCAGAAATAAATCCTATTGCATTCTATAAAGTTTAGCTCTTTGTATGTGCATCTAGAATTATATGTTCCATAACATCTTTTTTCCCCTCTCTGTCACATCTCCACCATGGAGAGTTTGTCACTTACGGTATCTACAATGTCCCATTAGTGCCTAGTCTAAGATTACTCTTGCTAGAGTGTTCTTGCTAGAGGCAAGTAGATTAAATGTTCTTTATAATGTTTTCCTAAGTAGATGAAAAGGAATAATCCCCTTATCTCACCTTGATCTCAATCCCGTTAGCTAAGATTCCTGCCTTATTTTTCAAACAGGAAAACATGTTCTATATCTATGTTTGAATGGAAAGCAATGGTTGACATAAAGGGAGCCATCTGAAGTTCTAAGGTTTTGCTTAGAAATTTCAGGGCCTGGAATGATCCCTACTAAAAATATAGAAATAAATGAATATTTTCAAAGGAACATTGAAGAAAAAACCCATAAAAACAAGCTTATCCAAAATGCTTGGGACTAGAAGTGTTTTGAGTTTTAGTTGTTTTTATTTTGAAATACTTGTGTTTGCATAAATGTACATACTGGAGATATCTTGAAGATGGGACCACCCAAGCCAAAACATAAAATTCATTTAGGTGTCATGTGCACACTATAGACATTGCCATTTTTATAATCAATATTTTTATGAATTTTGTGCATAAAAATCTTTTATAATCAATATTTTATGAATTTTGTGCATAAAACAGTGCTTGTATACATTGAACCATCCGAATGACAGCTGACAAAATTCCCCATCACTGGTAATTTTTTAAAATGAAGCATTGTAAATATCAAGCAAAAAGGTTTAAATTTTATTAATCTTTGATAGAGAGGGGCTGACAAGATAAATCTTTCAGGCCAGGGATATTATCTGGCTTTATAAAACTCTAACAGAAGTATCAGTCTATCCACCTATTTTTAAGCGACTAGGATGGTGATCTAATTTTAAATATGTTAAAATAATTTCCAGTAATTCAGAGAGAATACATATTATTTAGGGATATGTAGAATCTACCTGAGATTTTATCAGAGGCATTTATTCTCCTCCTTTTTCTGCAAAGCGAAGGATTCTACTGGATGGGGTCATGGTCATTACAGTACAATAATAGCTGATAAATTGGCTGGGATTTCTGGGAGTTGTAGGCCAAAAACATCTGGGGACCCCAGGTTGAGGATCACTGGTGTAGTGTAAAGTGCTCGTTAGTTCCCTCAATTAGTTAGATTGACAAGGAGGTTCATCAGATTATCAAACACTACGGCTCAGACGTGAAGCTGCATAAAGGTGACATGAAGTTGGCCTTCTATTTTCTCCTAGTTCACACCAAACATCTGAATTACTGGGCTTCTCACTGGATAGTGGGTTCTACATGGAACAGGCACTACCAGTGCCTGTCTGATGAGGTCATAGGATGACCAATGAGATGTGCAACTCTTGCAGGTTGAATTTTCTTTGTTCCTACGATTTACAATTTTTTTGTATACTAAAAGAGGTAAGGATGGTATACTGAACTTTCCAAAAGCAGGCCAAAGACCTGTTTTAGTATATAAAAAGATATAATTTAACAAATTGTAAATTGTAGGAACAAAGAAAACAACTGGACAGAACTATGGGTGTCCACTAAAGACACAGTTTGCGAACTGCCTTACGAACATTCTTTTGTTGGACTCCGCATTTTGTTGGTAGGAACCCCATACATGGGTACTGTGCTTATCATAGTATCACCATTTACTAATGTGGTATTACATTGTTTATGTATGATCAGATCTATGATATTGATTTATGATTTGTGGCCTGCCCCTTCCTTCATTCTGGAGTCAAGTGTCAACCCATCACTCCCGCCCATTAAACGGTATATTAGGGTTGCCATTAAGGGGCCGGGTAGGAATTCCCCCCCCCCTCTTATGCTCTAGGAGGGTTTCTCAGCTACCCTATACTGTTGCCAGGCAAATTGGGACCATGTGTCATTAAATAGATGATCAGTTAGTAAAAGCTAAAATTTGGTGTACGCCCAAGACACCCCCTTCAGGGGTGAAGGCCATTAACTAAAACACTCACTTAAAGTTCAATTTGATGAGGTTAGGGGAATCCTAATGGCCCAGAAATTGGGGGAGCCAGGTCTCAGATACTCTGAGAGGGACTTCTCTGACACATTCCCCTTAGAGGTTGCCCGGAGTAGGTTCCCTGGGGGGTGTTTCGCCCTAACTAGCCGAGGGATAGTCCGGGCAGGGACGTTACCTTGGCTTTGCCACCAAGTTCAGAAACCATAGATTTAGATCCAGTCAAAGTTTTTTTTTCCAAGATGGCGCCGGTGTGTGGAAGCACTGCAGA
The DNA here is from genome assembly GCA_030556195.1 of Anolis apletophallus. NCBI lineage: Eukaryota > Metazoa > Chordata > Lepidosauria > Squamata > Anolidae > Anolis > Anolis apletophallus. The sequence goes on from JARBWK010000007.1 coordinate 19,007,592, forward strand.
AGAGCTCCAACCGAAGCTGCCAGAGCGGGAGGCCGCACCGACCTCCAGCCCAGGGGTTAACCCCCACTTGGAAGGGGTTGACCTCCAGCATGAAACTGCTGTGGCAGGTCCCCCCAGAACCCCCAGAACCTCGGTGGGGGAGAGCACTGACATTTTTCCAAACGCCATTGGGTGCACCTGCCAGAGCGGCCTGGACTCCATCCCACCCACCATCTTGCCAGAAGATCTGTGGAGGATTTCACAGGGACATACCTGTCTCTCCCTGGGTATGATTTTTCAACAATACAATCTGCTGGTCTCCCAGCTGAGAAGGTTGGGCGATATGCTGTCTGCCTTTTCCAGCTACAGCCACCAACCCTTATCGCCCATAACGACGGGCGCGCTCTTCAGGGAGATCCCCAGGGCTTCACCAGGAGGCCCTTTCTCCGGGTCCCCCCAGGAGGAAGCCCAAGCAGGAGACTCAGGAACATTCCAACACACCCAAGCGGGGTCTGTCCGACCCCTGAAGAGAACACCTGGCGTGCTTGGCGTGCCCAGCGGGGACGGCTCAATTGAGGGACCGGGAGACTGCCCTTTGTCTGCACAGCCCCTTGTGAAGCCTACTCCCTACTTGGACGTCTCTGCCGTCCTGGCGACGGTCCCGGGAGCTCGCCCCCGGCATCGGGCGGTCTTGCTACAGGCTCTGGGGGCCGGGGCCATTAGGCCAGCTTCCCCCAAGATGGCGCCCGATCGACCAGATTCCTCCAAGATGGCGTCGAAGCCTCCACCATTTCTTCTTCTTCCCCTGATAGCCAGGAGGCGGTTCCATCACAGCGGAGGCGTGGCCGGAGGCGTGGCCGGAGGCGTGGCCGGAGGCATGGCCGGAGGCGTGGCCGGAGGCGTGGCCGGAGGCGTGGCCGGAGGAGGAGCCAGTGCTGCCTGCCCTCCTCCCCCTCAGCTGCCTGCCTATCTACTCTACAGGCAGCCCCAAAACCTAAAGCACCATCCCTTGAGGGAAGCAGAAAAGCACCTGGCTCCGTTCAAGCAAGCAACCTCCAACAGACAACTGTGGAGCATGATGACAAGCTATTGGGAATTCCTAATAGAGATTCTAGCAGTAAATGGGCCTTAAAGAATCCCCATTGAAGGCGGATGAAGCACAGGCCCAGAACCTTCTGGGGGGCTAACTACATCTCCTTGAGAAGTGCCACCTTCTCCGACCCCCAAAGGAGAACAAAAAACCACCCATCAGCCCCCACGAGGGTCAGTAAAGTAACTCACTCCCCCAGGGAGCTCAATCCTCCACAAAAGCCACCTGATCCACCTCGACCACCCTCGGCGACCAACCCAGAGGTTGAGCATCCTATCCCAAGGACCTCCCATGCAGGCCCTATCCGTTCTCCAGGAGTGACTGAATACACCCCCGCTCCAACTGGATTGGGTCCCAGAGTCAAGGAGTCACCCGCTATGGACATACGTGACCCACCTCCCGACCTCTCCCTGTCCCCTTTTCAAGGGGTCTGTCGGAAGCTGAACCCGCAACACCTCAAGGGGATCTAGTGACCAGGAGGCTGATTCCAACGATCTGTGGGAATGGGACATATGGCGGTAGGTGCAGGCCAATAGAGCGAATCTGCCAGAGTCACAAACAGACTCTGGCCCATTCTGACCTGCGCGCCCTATCCCAGTACACTGCTGGCAGACTACCAGCTTCCCCCTTCTACTCTGGTATTGGTGAATGCCCGGTCCATTAGGAACAAGACTGCCACCATCCAAGACTTTGTTTCCGAGCTAACACCTGATTTATTTTGTGTGACCGAGACCTGGCTCCAGGATGGTGATGAGATCTACCTCCATGAGTCGGTCCCCCCTGGTTATGTCGTCACTCACCAGAGCAGAACTGGGAGCGGGGGGGGGGGGGGTAGCTATGTTCTCCCGTGATATGTTATCTCTCAGGTCGGTACCTGCGCTGAATGCCCGAGGGGTTGAATCCGTTGGCCTTGTGTGGGACTCCCAGGAGAGTATAGCCTTTCTCTTGGTGTACCGAGCGCCTAGTAATCCGGAGACTCAAGCTGGTGCAGAACGCTGCAGCGCGACTCCTGGCAGGGGTCCCGATTGGCCACCACATCACGCCAATCCTGCGCAAACTGCACTGGCTCCCAATTGAATGCCGGATTGCCTTCAAAGTGCTAGTCCTGACTTTTAAGGCCTTACATGGTCTGGGGCCAGTGTACCTGCGGGACCGCCTTGTCCCATATCATCCCACCAGATCACTGCGCTCTGAAGAGCTAAACCTCCTGGTCATCCCAAATGTGAGGACCTACCATCTGTCCGCAACCCGCCGCCGGGCTTTCTCTGTTGCAGCCCCTACCATGTGGAATGCACTGCCCACCGGCATCCGTGCCACCCAGGGCCTCCTCCCGTTCAGGAGAGCAGTTAAGACATTGCTGTTCCAACAAGCCTTCGGAGTTAGCTAAACTTTAGCTCACACCGCCTAGCTGTCAGCCCACTGCGACTCCATTTGTTGCTTCAACTGTTCTAATTGTAATTCCATCTTAATGGAATTACTGTGAGTTATTATGAGTGATCTGACAATTGTATTTTACGAACTGTTGTAAGTCGCCCGAGCCGTTGGGGGGACAGACAAATGCGAAATAATAAATAAATAAATAGGTAACAATTAATATAAGTTGCCCATATTTAACCCCAATAATGTTGTGTGGTCTCGTTATTTCGGGGGTTGGCAGGCAAAGGTTATAGCTCACACAAGCACCAGCATGGAAGTTCACAAGTCAGTTCATTTTATAGGGCAATGCTACCAGGATCATGTGTGTAGTGCCATGCATGTGAGGCAACTAGCTCTTGGAAGTGCACTACTGAATTCACAATTTTCAGTACATTCTGGGTTACAATATGACCCTGGTTAGTACCCATCTCTAGAAACCCTCATGTTATATGCCTGGCCCAAGTCTTTACGGATATAGGTCTCCAGTATAATGTGTTATTCACTGTGACACATACAACTAGGGCAAACAATTGTTCAACCAAAAACTAGCACAAAGCTCAATATATGAAAATATACTATATATCGTGCATATAAACATGTGGAGTACAATACCAGACATACGGTGGCCTCCTTGGGATTCCAATGTGAGTTATATAATCCGAAGTGAAACTCAGTTCTATTGGAGTGTCAAATAGACGTTGAAATAATAGTCCATAAAGATCCACAGCGATCAACTTAATCAGAAATAGTTAAAACAGGGTACAGAGTCTTCCCATTTGAAGTAAGAGCAATGAATCTGCAAAAATAATTAAATGGGAAGTAGCTTGCTACAAATTGGCCAAGGTGGTGAATCCATTCCAGGATTTAATCTGAATGTTAAGGGGCCTATCCAAGGTTTGGACTAGATTATTTAAAATTCATACCAAAACTTGGAGCATATTCAGCCTTTCTTTTAAATAAAGAGAGACAAACCTGAAGATTTTAGGGCACAAAAAGCCAAAGGCTCTATTTTAGGTTGCATTCACACTATAGAATTAATGTTGTGTGACACCTCTTTAAATTTCATAAGTCAATGTTATGGGATCATGGGGGTTGCTTCTTTGGCAGTAATTCGGAAAGTATGTCAATTTAAAGTGGTATCAAACTGTATTAATACTATAGTATATATTCATGGTTAGGCCTCATCTACACTGACCGCTTAGGTCAGCATAGTATTGCGTTAGCTCCACAGCTGCATGTCAAATGGGGCTGATCTGTGGTAATGCAAGGCAAGACCATCATAAGAACTGCCTTGACCCATATCTCCTCCTGAATTAGTGGCTGTGGAGACAGTTGGGTTGTTCGGGTGAGATTAGGGGCGGTCCTACAAGGTAGGCCAAGTAGGCGGCCGCCTAGGGCGCCATCTGGGAAGGGGGCGCCATCCTGGCCGCATGGGGTACCATCCTGGCCCTGCCGATGTTCCTCAGGCAGCGCCGCAGCTGCCTGCTTTTGGGCCCCGGCCTTGTGCGCTCCGACACCGCTTCTGGGCATGCGCGGAGGTTTTCGCGCAGGCGCAGTTGCTCCAGAGCTGAAGTTGAGCACAGGAGCAACTGCACATCCACGAAAACCTCCGTGCATGCCCAGTAGCTCCCTTGCGCAGAAGCCTGTAAGCAAAGCACTCCCTATCGGGCAGGCAGGGAGTGCTTCCCCTCTCCCTTTGTCTCCGCCGTGCACGCGTCTGCGGGGAAGGAGAAAAGAATCAGTGAAAGAAGTGTAAGTGAAGGAATGAATGAAGGGCTTTCCTCCTCCTCCTCCTCCTCTGTGACCTCTTCTCTCCCTTCTTCCTTTCTTTGGCTCTATTTCTGTCTAGACCTGAGGGGCCTGAGGCTATGAGGAGTTGTGGGAGTTGGAGTCCAAAACACCTAGAGGGAGGGAGGGAGGGCCCAAGTTTGCCCAGGCTGCGCTGTCTGTGTTCGACCTCATTGATGCATTTACATTGCATTTCTTGTTGCTTATTATACAGTTCTGCTTAATATTGTCATACAATATAATAAAAATACAATATAACAACAGAATAATGATATATTTTATATTACATGTAATATTATAAACAACATTGCAGTATAGTGGTATTGTACAAAATAGTAATATATAATATTTTATTTTACTTTATTTTGGGTTATTTGAGTTTTATAGGAGTAATGAAAATATTTAGTAGAGGATAATTTCATTTAAATAAATAATTTTATTTATTATTTTATAATAATAATATAATAAAATGTTATATTGTATTATAATGTCAATATATTATAATATAATTATATTGCAATGTAGTATAATATAATTATGATATAATATAGTATGAGTATGGTATAATATATTGTATATACATTGATACAATATAATACTACTAATGGTATTGTGATATTATAATTGTAATTTTTTTTTTTACATGGGGGCGCAAAATAAAGTTTGGGGGGGGGCACCAAAATAATGTTTGCCTACCATTTAAAATTACTTTAGACTGCCCCTGGGTGAGATGGGAACATTTAGGGTAACCAGTCAGTGGCACTGAACAGCGTTCTGGGTAGATGAGACTCTGTGTGGTAGGGAACACCCTTGGCCAGGACCAATCTGATGTTGAGTACATCAGATCAGCCACACAAAAATGGTTCAGTATAGATGTGCCCTTAATTTCAGTTCTGTTCAATGGATAAGAAACATGCAAGATTCTTCTCTAGAGTGGGATTATTTTGATATCACTCCATTGTTATTCTGGTTCTCTCTTTTCTGTTTCATTACATAAAATGCCAGGCATCTTTCATTCTATGTTAATGAACGGACTACAGAAATAAATATTCTATGAAATACTGCAGGAATGGGTGGTAATATTTATACTGTATAGATTTAAAGAAGACTAACAAAGAAAAATAATTTTCTCTGACATGTTCTTTTTTTTAAAAAAACCCTTCAATTTATCCATCCTCTGTATTTTTATTTCCAAAACAACTCCTTGGACTGTGGGTGAAGGGCAGAAGGGCCACTAGCTTATTTGGATTATTTTCTCTTCCATTTAGGTATTTCTTCATTTAAGACTACATGGGGTAAGGGCGAGAAGAGAAACAATGAGACAGCCTCAGTTTCAGGTCTCAGAACAGACCCTCTGACTGTGGCCTCAGGCTCTCTTCTATTAAGCTGACCTTCTGCCTCCAAACCCACTGACCTGTGACACCATTCAACTGTTATTTAATCAATTCAGTCAAAATTAAAAAGATGTATTTGTGTTTGCCTCCCCATTCTCTCCCCCAGTCCCCTCCTTCCCAACACACCCATACCCACTGCTTCTTTCTGGTTTAATGTTTTGGTGACCTTTGTAGCATTTGATTTTAGCTGTCAATAACACACTCGGTCCAGATTGGCTTCTGCCTCCTGTCTGATAAATAATAAAGCAAGTTCTATGGAGAACCAGGGTTGCGATGGAGTTGCTTAGAAGTAGCCTATGTGATTCAGAACTCGGCACATCAAAAACATTACTGCCCAAGCAAATGTAAAATGTTTGAGTTGGATGACCCCTTAGATATGAAGGGCACAATCCAGAAAGATGCCTTCTTGTCCATTCAAGCCCCATGGACAGGCATGTAGCCAGGGGGTGCTAAGGGGCTTCAGCCCCGAAATTCTCAGGGTGGTCCGCGAAAAGGCCTTACTGGTACATTATTTAAACTGTTATGTTTATTCGTATTATGATCTGATCACCATGCTCATTATATCCCACATTAATGGGGTTATTGGGATAACAATACAAAAGGTTTGCTAGGGTAGATCCTCTTCCACCCAGTCTCAGCCCCCCCCCCGAACCAAACTCAGCCCCCCCCCCAAATCAAAATCCTAGCTACGGCCCTGCCCATGGACATTATGGAGCTAGCATTTTTAAAGAGACCCCGTGATAGGACTAGCAGCTTGTAATGTTATGCCCACCTAGAAGGAAACATTGTGTTCATTGATAGGCCTGGTTAGGTTTTTAGGAATCCCTCTAAAATCGAATCAAATTCGGATATAAATCACTTCTGAAGCGTTTTTGAAGCATTTTAAGCAACCTGGAAGTGAAAATGCCAATTCGAAGCCGCCGCCATTTTCAGAAATAAATTGGCATCAGTTAGTTTGGACGTGGATTGCTTCTCTCGGCCTGAGACCCTGGGGGGAAAGCCGGCTTTCACCCCAGTTCTCAGGCCAAGGGAAGCAATCCGCTCAAACTAACGTGGATTCTCTCGGCCTGAGATCCTGGGGGAAAGCCGGCTTTTCGCCCCAGTTCTCAGGCCAAGGGAAGCAATCTGCTTTCAACTAACGTGGATTGCTTCTCTCGGCCTGAGATCCTGGGGCTTCTTTCACCCCAGTGAGGCCAAGGGAAGCAATCTGCTTTCAAACTAACGTGGATTGCTTCTCTCGGCCTGAGATCCTGGGGGAAAGCCGGCCACCCCAGTTCTCAGGCCCAGGGAAGCAATCCGCTTCAAACTAACGTGGATTGCTTCTCTCGGCCTGAGATCCTGGGGAAAGCCGGCTTTCACCCCAGTTCTCAGGCCAAGGGAAGCAATCCGCTTTCAAACTAACGTGGATTGCTTCTCTCGGCCTGAGATCCTGGGGGGAAAGCCGGCTTTCGCCCCAGTTCTCAGGCCAAGGGTAGCAATCCGCTTTCAAACTAACGTGGATTGCTTCTCTCGGCCTGAGATCCTGGGGGGAAAGCCGGCTTTCGCCCCAGTTCTCAGGCCAAGGGTAGCAATCCGCTTTCAAACTAACGTGGATTGCTTCTCTCGGCCTGAGATCCTGGGGGGAAAGCCGGCTTTCGCCCCAGTTCTCAGGCCAAGGAAGCAATCCGCTTTCAAACTAACGTGGATTGCTTCTCTCGGCCTGAGATCCTGGGGAAAGCCGGCTTTCGCCCCAGTTCTCAGGCCAAGGGGCAATCAACTTTCAAACTAACGTGGATTGCTTCTCTCGGCCTGAGATCTGGGGAAAGGGTTCTCAGGCAAGGGAAGCAAAGCCAGCTTTCCCCACAGATCTGGGGCGAAAGCCAGCTTTCCCCACAGATCTCAGGCCGAGGGAAGCAATCCGCGTTCAACCTAACACAGATTGCTTCTCTCGGCCTGAGATCTGGGGCAGAAGCCAGCTTTCCCCCCAGATCTCAGGGAAAGAATCCGCATCCAAACTTGGCTAAACATGTGTGTTCGCCACTTATGAATGAATTCCAAACTTTTGAAATTTTCCCAAAGTAATTTCAATTTTTTTTGGAAAATTTTTGGAAGGCGTTCAGATTCGAAGCGCCAGCGCTCCCTACATCTGGAATGAGTTTTGAACCATTTTTTGTGTGGATCAACCAGGCCTATTAACTAAATTCAGGTAAAGTATAGTCATATATAGATGTAATAAAGTAAGTGATCTGTTAGGAGAGAGTTAGAATATGGAATGTTTATTTATTTATTTATTATTTATTTATTTATTATTTCGCATTTGTCTGTGCCCCCCCCCAACAGCTGTTTAAAAGGATGTTTTAAAAAGGCAAGTGTGAATACAAGTTAAAGGTAAAGAAAGGGATTAGTCACTCTCACGACGATTAGGTCCCTCTAGGATTATAAGAAAACAGAGTGTTAGTGAGATGCGGTGGAATCAGTTTGGCTTTCAGCAAATTCAATAAATAATCTTTATTGAAATTCTGTTTAATAAATAATTTTCATATTTTCCACCTCTGTCTCGGGAAACACTACAGGAGGTGGAAGTAAACTTTATGCCAGTGTGGTTGGACAAACAGAGGTTTCCATGTTGCAACAGTAGGACAAAGAATTCTCACAATTGCGGTTAGCAATGGGATGATAGGAATAAAATTTCATAAAGGAATCATGAGGACATCTACAAGGTCCCCACATTTACTTACTTACTTACTTACTTTATTTCTTGTGAGTCGCCCTCCACCACTGGTGCTCCGGGCGACTTACATTGTTTAAAAACCACAGGTACAACAGTTAAAAGCACAGGTATAGGTATAGATATAGAGAGCCATGAGAGGCTCAGCTTCCAGACCATCCAGTCAATCCCCAAACGCCCGGCCGAAAAGCCAGGTTTTCAGGTCAGACAGAAATCTGGTAGGGGCCAATTTAGTGGCAGTAGTGGGACTGTTGGAGGCCCCTTACATCATCATTAAGGGAGCATTCTATACTATGGGTGTAGTAAAATAAAAGCTAAAGCTAGTTTCCTCACATTCATCTATTTGAGGAAGAAAGTAGAGAGGAAGAATATGAGCCTGAGGTTTCCTAAGTCTCATTAACAACAACAGCAACTACTTTATTTTTATACCTCATCACCATCTCCCCGAAGGGACTTGGGGTAAATAAACCTGAAAATACAGATTAAAATACACATTTTCATAATGCACCCATTGTGTTGGCAATGAGAAAAATGTTGTCAATTCTAACGGAACTCATAATATTTTAGCTTTTCACTTGTTCATATGCTGATCCAACTGTAATTGATTGATTGATTGATTGATTGATACATTCATTGATTCAATTTAGACCCTGCTTTTCTCCTTGCATAGCGCCCATATGCAAAACACAAAAAAGCTCTCTCTAAAAATAATAAAGTATAATTAACATTTATTAAGGAACTGAGGGTGTAATCTAATCTTTGATTCTAATTCTACAGGGCAAACTTCTACATATTTGTTAAAACGAAAATCCAATTGATTTAGTTTACAGCAGCTGAAGCTCCATACATACCACACATTGTTTTTTTGATAACTGAGTCAGACTAGAAAATTCCTCTCCTAATGTTGACAAGTCCGTAGTTTTCATTTCCAACAAACAGTTCAGTTTTCCAGTGCTTCATCATATTTTCAATAAAAGTGCCAACGTTTTTACAAATCCCGATGGGGTCTAGGCACTTGATGATCCAACTGGGTGGGAATGAGTCAACGGTTTTCTTGTAGTCAATCCACGTCATGTGAAGATTAATTTTTTGGCTTCTGCAGTTCTCCAGAATCATTTTGTCAATTAATAACTGGTCTTTTGTGCCCCTGCTTTTCCATTTGTTGCCTTTCTGTTCATCTGGCAAGATGTTTTTCTTCTTCAAAATAATCTTGAATTCTGTCAGCTATCATGCCAGTCAATAGTTTAAACATAGTGGGCAGACATGTTATTGGCCTGTAGTTTCTTGGTGCTGCTCCTTTAGCTGGATCCTTTTGTATCACATATGTTCTCCCAGTTGTTAACCATTCACCAATAGTTCCTTTTTGCAGCATCTCATTGTTGGGTCATTTTTCCATGTAGACTAGTCAGATATTTTAGCCAAAATCCATGTAGTTTATCACTCCCAGGCAATGTCATGTTCTTGACTTTTTGCACTCATTTGCTGATCATTTCAGTTGTTATTTCCATCTGTTCCATTTTATTCTGTGAGAATTTTTATTTTATTATTATTGTTATTGTTATTATTTCTTATCCACTTCTCCTTGTGGCTCGGGAGGAAGGAACCTGGGAAGGAACCAATGCGTGTTAGCTTTAACGCGCGTTGGCTCCCAGGCGCTTGAGAAGGAAAGTCTGGGTGATCAGCAGGAAATCTCCTGCAGATCTCAGCCCGGGATTGGAAGCCCATGCTTCCCCCCGATCAGAAAGGCACCTAGAGGAACGTGTGCCTTGCGAAACACCCCACCCCCAGGCAGCTCGCGGAGGCCTTAGCTCCGGCTGAGGAAGAGGACACGTCTGGCAGTGACCCAGGGAAGGGAAAAACCTTTCCAAACATGGCAATTTATTTACAAAAAATGGCAGCGGTGGAGTTGAATTTGGTATTTTGGTTGCTTACAGCGATTCAAAAACGCATCGTAAGTACTTTAGAAACGAATTTCATACGAATTTGATCAAGAAAACGAAAAACCTAACCAGGCCTACTAATTAAACTAATTGGGACTTACCTCTTAATAGACATGTCCAGACAATACTTTTAATAGGCATGTTTAAGATTGAACTGCTAGTATGTACACTTGGCTTTCCATTGTAAAGCAGTAATTGTAATCCTATCTATTTAGAAGACTACCTGATAATGATATTTACTTCCAACAATGTACCAGATAAGACTGCAGTGCTGTGCACACTCACTGAATTAAGTGGAGGTCACATCTAGGCAAAGTATATTTCGTGTACGTATAGCAGGGGTACTCACACTTTTTCAGCATGCGAGCCACTCTTAAAGCAACCAAGTCCAAAAAATCGACCTGCCCCCCGCCACCGTGCGCTCCCGCGTGTTCCCGCCGCCGCATGCTCTTGCCACCGCGTGTGCTCCTGCTGGTGTTTTCTGCCCGCGCAGCGCTTCTTCCGCCTGCGGGGCATTGCAGGAAGGTGAAAGCACGAGGCGGGGCATCCAGAGGGAGCGCTCCACCCTGCCTGTCTCGTTGGCAACGGAGGCTGCACAGCTGCTTCTGGACGAGAGAGAGGCAGGGCGCTCCCTCCAGAGGCCCCGCCTCGTGCTTCCTTCTTCCTGCAATGCCCCGCAGGTGCAAGAAGCTCAGCGAGAGCGGAAGCCAGCAGCAGGAGCGCACATGCGCACAGGGTGTGCACGCGCATGGCAGGAGCGCCCCATCTGGCTGGTGAGGCCTGAAGATCACCTGGAAGAGGGCCGAAGATCTACTAGTAGCTCCCGAGCTACCTAATGAGCACCCCTGATATATAGCAAGAAACCCCACCCACAATATGTGTGTGAATGATATTGAGAAAGTGCCCCAAAGGGAACATTTTCAAAAATACTCCTGTTTATTTGTCATGGTTCTAAGAAGACACATAACCTACTTTAAATGATTGGGTGTTTCCCTCTCACACTAGAAACAAATGCTAAATTTCTACAGGAGAAGGAGTACAAGTGTAAAAATTGCCTGTGTTAGGGACAAAGTTGTTACTGGGCTGACTAGATTAACCATGGTAATTGGCACTGTGCACTGCTTCTTCTTTTTTTTAAAAAAAAGCCCTGTGCTGAGCTTTGCAGGCGGTAGTAATAAATAATGTGCACTTAGCCGCACCATTGGTCATTCACAGCCCTATCACAGCAACCTCCCCCTATTCAGGGAAGATAAATGTGATTTAAATTAATAGCTAGTCCTAAATAACTCCTCAGCTGGTAAACGATCCATTTATCTGGCCCAGACAGGCGGTGTCCTTTGATTCATAGTCCCCCCTTACAATGTGAAGGGTGCGTACAAAAATTGTTATTACTTTTTAATAAAGTGTAACAGTCAGTCTTCTGTCATTTATCAGAAACGGAGGCTTTCTGACAAACGGAAATATCTTACCAGTGGGATGAATGAGCTGGATGGAGGACACATTTCTCAACAAAAATAATCACTGGCTAAACAATCTCATAAAAGTCTGCTTCTAAGTAGCTTCAAATAAATATATGCAGCCAAAAGACATGGCCTTGATGTGTTTATTGAACTAAAGAGAGAAAGAGAGAGAGAGACAAGAGGGAAAGTAACTATTCTGATATTTGTTTTTAGGTCAAACAGAGCCATTCTTATTTACATTCTGTTTCTTCATGGTAGACTTCTAAAGAGCCTAAAAAGCATCAAAGCCCTTAAGTTTGAGAAATATTTCATAATACGTTTACAGAAAGAAGGCATGTCTCCCCACCTCTCCTTGGTACCCACTCTTATACAAGAGCATTCTTGCACGGGGGAGAATGAGGTGGGTTGGGTTTAAAGATGCAGAAGTGGAAGAAATTCTAGTGCTGTCCCGCATGCTGCTATGTTCAAGCTAGCGAATCACTACACAGATTTGGCACATACACACACCTTTTGAGATGAGATTCTATGCAACACTCCCTCTAACATTTCATAGATGCAAACTGAGATACATGTGGACAAGCAATATCTGAGTTTGGCCAAGATGACAAAAGGTGGTATTTCACCCCACACCAACTCTCAAAAATCTACAAGAACAGCAATGATACATGCTGGAAATGTCAAAATGTAAAAAAAGGGACCATTTATTTTTATTTATTATTTGTTTTATCATCAGTGGTGGGCATAACACAGCAGCAAGACAAACCCTTTCCCCCAAAACATAACACATATAATAACAATTTAACAATTAAAAACATAAATGGCCACCACATTTGGACATGAACATGATTCATAACTGTCTGCAAGAAATCTTTCAAACAAAATGGGTGAAAAAGCCAGAGCTTTATCTACTAAATATCTCAAACCCAATGAAAAATAAGGCCTCTGATAAACTGATCACTTATCTCATTATAGCAGCAAGAACCATCTTTGCCAGGTGCTGGAAATCGGCCGAAATACCGAAAAAAGAGGATTGGATTGTTAAAGCACTGGAAATAGCTGAGATGGACAAGCTAACGCACCGGTTACGAAACAACTCATCTAATCAATTTGAGGAATCCTGGACCCCCTTCGTTAAGTTCGCGAAAGAGAAAGAAAATATTAATCTAAAAGGACTGAGACTTTAATAGTTTTGTATCAAAGTTTTTTCCCCTTAGCAGTGACTCTAGTAATGAGATGTGAAGTGAACACTTCTAGTTTCTTTTAATTCTCCATTCATCTCGAACTGTCTCTTTCTTTGTCTGGCCTGAGCCCAGACAATCTTCTAATACTATATTACTATATCACTATTTTTCTTCTTTGCTGTGGTATGCTTTGGGCACAATCCTGAAGCCTATATCGCTACCCTCTCCTTCTTTCCCCCCTCTTGCCCCTCTACGGGCTTCCCCTCCTACCTCCTCTTCCTGTCGCTCCCAGTCATTCTCTTTTCTTTTCGCCACTAGTTGACGACTATGTTTGGTACGGGAGAGCCTGTCTCTCTTACTTCATCTTTTAAATCTTGCAATCTGCAATTTTCTGTACTTTGGACATTTTCAATAAAAAAAATTTTAAGATTAAAAAAAAGAAGAGCATTTTTGCACGGGGGAGAATGAGGTGGGTTGGGTTTAAAGATGCAGAAGTGGAAGAAATTCTAGTGCTGTCCCACATACTGCTATGTTCGAGCTAGCGAATCACTACACAGATTTGGCACACGCACACCTTTTGAGATGAGATTCTATGCAACACTCCCTCTAACATTTCATAGATGCAAACTGAGATACATGTGGACAAGCAATATCTGAGTTTGGCCAAGATGACAAAAGTTACCAATTAGAAAGAAAATGCCCTCTTCTCCTTTCATAGAATCATAGAGTTGGAAGAGACCTCATGGGCCATCCAGTCCAACCCCCTGCCAAGAAGCAGGAAAATTGCATTCAAACAGAGAATATTATAATGTGAATAAGAAAATTGGCTTCAATTTGGAGGAAGGAATATGGGATAAAATACCGCAAATGGGAAAGAAATCAATAACAAAAATTTATAATAAGCGATGAGACTGGGCAACGGAGACGGAAGAAGCAAATGCATGTATGTATGCGACCACTGGCCCGACTGGTGCATACACTGATGACACCCAGCCTGTGCTGAGGATGGGGGGCAGACCGGACTCCGTACCTGATAATTTCCATCTGTACCTGGAAGCTGTGACTGGATGGCTACGGGCTAGCCGGTTGAAGGTGAATCCATCGAAGATAGAGATCCTTTGGTTAGGCCGCCCGGTGGGAGGGGGGTGCTGGCTGCCTACCCTGGACGGCTAAGCACTCTGCCCATTAGCCATGGTGAGTCCAGGGGTCATTGGACCCACTACTGTAACTATGGAGGCCCAGGTCTCTATGGTCAGCAGATCCGGAAAGTTTTCCATCTGGTTCAGGCTGACAGCTCGCGCCCTACCTCTCCAGAGGCGACTTGCCACATAACAGTCATCTTGAAGACTGGACTACTGTAACGCCCTCCCAGCGGAGTACTGGATCATGTTCAAAGTGTTGGTTTTAACCTTTAAGGCCTTATATGGTCTGGGGCCCGTGTACTTGAGGGACCGTCTCTCTCCTTATGTTCCCCAGAGATCACTACGATCTAAAGATCAAAACCTCAAAACCTACTAGAAGTTCCCCCCATCCAAACCTATCACCTGTCTTTGACTCGACAAAGAGCTTTTTCTGTAGCAGCCCCTACACTTTGGAATGCTCTGTCAAATAATGTCCGGGCTCTTAGGGAGCTTTCGGCCTTCCGAAGAGCCTGTAAAACAACCCTATTTCAGCAGGCCTTCAACACTTAGTGTAATCCATGCCGCAGTGGTATGGCTTGTTCAATTGCAACTGGGGGTGATTGTTTTACTGTTTTTATTGTTTTATTACTGTTTTAATTGTTGTTCTTATTGATCTTATTGTATTTGCTGCCATGTTGTGAACTGCCCCGAGCCTCCGGGAAGGAGCGGTATATAAGCATGAATAATAAATAAATACATAAATGGGCAGAGAATCTGAAAAGACCAATCTATTTCAAGGAAATAGGAACAAATATGGGGGGGAAACCCCTAAAATATACATATGCAATGGATTTAAAGGAAAATTGACCTAAAATGTTCCATAGATCAGGGGTGGGCAACCTACAGCCCGCGGGCAGGATCTGGCCCGGCAGCCGATTCTGTCCGGCCCGGGAGAAGGGCGTCGGGGGGCAGGGCCAAGAGGAAGGGGTGCCGCTGCCGCCATCCCATCGCGGTCTCTGTGGGGCCTGTGTCAGCAGACAGGCCGGAGGAGCAGCGACTTTGGAGTGCCTGACATCACTGGAAGCGTTCCGGGCCTGCAGCAGGAGCACTCGGTGGCCTGCAGGAGGCTGATCACTGTGGCGACCCAGAAGACTTGATCGTCTTCCGGGTTGCCAGGGCGATCAACCACCTCAGATTGCCGAGTGCTCCCCCTGCAGGCCTGGATCGCCTCCAGGGATGGCAGGCACAGGCTCTACAGACACAGGCTCCACAGAGCCCGTGATGGGATGGGGGCAGTGGCACCCCTTCCTCTTGGCCCCGCAGGGCGATCAGCTGGGGAACGGCTGGGGGCGAGAGCGGGCGGAGGTCTGCAGCCTCCGATAGCCTGCTGCTCTGCTCTCCTCTACTGCGGCAGCGGCTGGGTCCACTGTGCCATCTTCTGGGCTGGGGCCATTGGGCCATTCCATCTTGGGATCCTTCCTCTCTTGAGGATGTCAGCCTTCATCTTGGTTCGCACCTTATCTTCTTGAATTTTATTTTATTTTAGTGGTTTTTATTAATATTTTATAATAGTTTTATTATAATAATATAGTAATATAAGAAATAATATAATATAATGTTATATTATATTATAATTTCAATATATTATCATGTCTATATATATTATAATATAATAATAATGATATTAATACTAATTATATATGAATATTTCTTGATATATTAATATGTTAATATTAATGATGTGTAATATATAGTAAATATAGTAAATAAATAAATAAATAATGTAGATTAGAATGTAGTTCAGCCTTTAGATGCGGCCGTCCATAATATTTTTTGGCTCTCCTTGGAAAAAATAATTGCCCACCCCTGCCATAGATGGTATATTACACTGAAGAAATTAGGCCAGATGTACAAGAATATGCCAAATAAATGTTGGAAATGCCATGACCAGGAGGGAACATTTTTTTTCATATGTGGTGGTCTTGTAAGGTTACCTCTAAATACTGGACAGAAATACATGAAGAGACACAAAAATATTAAACATAAAATTTAAGAAGAAACCAGAATATTACTTATTGGGAATCACGGACTCTGATCTCAACCTCCAAGAAAATAAATATGGACTATTTACGTATATGACAATGGCTGCGAGAATCTCCTTTGCTAAGCTATGGAAACAAGAACAAGTACCAGATATTGAAGACTGGTTAGCCAAATTGAAGGAAATAAAAGATATGGATAAGTTAAGTTTTTTGGTAAAGAAAAACGTAGGTAAAGCAATAAAATGGACAAATTGGGACCTCTTTCAAGAATATGAGAAGGGACTTAATAGAAAACAATAGATAAACAAAATTAGGAAAATTGACAAGGACAGACATAACAATGAAAGACACAAGTTCGGAATGGAAGTCAAGACTTTTTTCTTCTCTTTTTTAATGTTTCCTACTTTTCTGTACATGGATATTGTTCCATCTCTTTCCATGTTATTTCTTAAGTTAATTTTTTTTATTATTATTATTTTCCTCTACTACTAAATTTCCTACTTTTCTATAAAAGAAAGGTTCCCCCTCTTTTTACTGTCTTTTGAAAACTTTAATAAAATTTGTTATATAAAAAAGCACCCCTGACAGATGGCCATCCAGCCTCTGTGTAAAAGCTTCCAAAGAAGGAGCCTCCACCACACTCTGGGGCAGAGAGTTCCACTGCTGAACAGCTTTCACAGTCAGGAAGTTCTTCCTAATGTTCAGATGGAATCTCCTTTCTTGTAGTTTGAAGCCATTGTTCCATTGCGTCCTAGTCTCCAGGGCAGCAGAAAACAAGCTTGCTCCCTCCTCCCTATGACTTCCCCTCACATATTTACTGTATACATGACTATCATGTCTTCTCTCAGCCTTCTCTTCTTCAGGCTAAACATGCCCAGCTCTTTAAGCCGCTCCTCATAGGGCTTGTTCTCCAGACCCTTGATCATTTTAGTCACCCTCCTCTGGACACATTCCAGCTTGTCAATATCTCTCTTCCATTGTGGTGTCCAGAAACTCTGAAAAAGCACGTTTTGCAGTTTAGTGTATGGAGAGGAGGAGGATTAGGACATTTTAACCCATTAGTATGCTGGCTTGCCCACTTGTGTTTTATGGCTGCTACGATACATCTTAAATGAATATTTGGAAGCTTTTATTTATGGAGGTCTCTTCCACTCTATGGTTCTATGGTGTTAGCTATTTTAAAGCCATTTTAATGTAATTGTATCATAATTGCTTTCAGGGTATATGTTGTAATGTTTTACTCATTTTTTTTAGTTTACTATGTCTTATTCGATTGTTTCTTATTATTTCCGACTCAATGCTCAAATCCCTGTTGTAAGTTTACTGTTGTTTCTGTGCATTATCTTTTGTTATTTTTAAAAATAGTTTTATTGATTTTTTTCAAAATAACAAGAACACAGAGTTTATACAAAAAGTTGAAACGATACATTGAAAAAGAAGAAAAAGAAAGAAAGAGTTAAAACTATCTAACAATTACTCATTTTTCTTGTATTAATTTGATGTGTTCATATACATTTGAGGCATTGAACGTTTGCCTTTTGTTTTGCATCTGTAAACAGCCCTGAGTCCCTTCAGGGGGGGGGCACTCTAGAAATAAATTTTTATCATCATCATCTTCATCATCATCTAGGAGAGACTGAAACAGTTTGCTTTTGCTTGATTCTACAGGGCAGTGTTTTTCAACCTTTTTTGAGCCGCAACACACTTTTTACATTTGCAAAATCCAGGGGCACACCACCAATCAAAATGACACAAAATGACACTCTAACACAGTAATACATATAGTTAATATGTTTTGAAATGTATTTATACACTCAGTATGAAACCTGGACCTGTTTCGATGAACACAACATAGATATTAGGGTTGGTTTAGAATCCTAAAATCGGATTCTAAAATCAAATGGGGGGGGGGGATTTTTTTTTATTAGTATATCAAAGACTTACAAAAAATTTTTCCAAAAAGTGCTAAAATGTAACTTAAGTACTAACGAAATTCTAAAGTGGTTCTAAAGTAGGAAAAGCAAGGAAACAGTTAAAAATCAAGGGGGGAACATTCCCCTTCACCTCTGCAGTGCAATTAAGTGGAGCTGTAATGTATAACATAAATATAAGAGGTAGTAGCTACTAGCTACTAGCTCTCAGGACAATTGTGAAAGTGAAGTACGATTCTCCCCCCCCCCTTATTATTTCCCCTTTCCTCCTTTCTTCCTGCTCTACCCTCTTCTTTCATTCCTTCCTTTGCTCTTTGGTTCCCCATCCCTTCTTTTCTCTTCTTCGCCCCTCTTCCCCCCTGCACTCGCCGGGTGCCCTCGCTCACCCCTCGCCTCTCTCTAGCCTCGATCCATGGATCGAGGCTAGAGAGAGGCAGGAGGGCCCCCTTTCCAGCTAAAATATAAGTTTCCACCCAAGCCTGGGTCGGCTTATATTTTAGCTGAAAAGGCCTCGCGCACCCCTCTGCTTCTCTCTAGCCTCGATCCAGGCTAGAGAGAGAAGCAGAGGGGCGACGCCCCTTTCCAGCTAAAATATGTTTCCACCCAAGCCTGGGTCGGCTTATATTTTAGCTGAAAAAGGGCCTGCCTCTGCTTCTCTCTAGCCTCGATCCAGGATAGAGAGAAGCAGAGGGAAGACGGAACCCTTTTCCAGCTAAAATATAAGCCGACCCAAGCCTGGGTCGGCTTATATTTTAGCTGAAAGGCGCCCGTGCGCCTCTCCGCCTCTCTAGCCTGGATCCAGGCTAGAGAGAAGCAGAGGGGTGTGCGGCGCCTTTCCAGCTAAAATATAAGCCGACCCAAGCCTGGGTCGGCTTATATTTTAGCTGGAAAGGCGCCAGCGCCTCTGCGCCTCTCTCTAGCCTGGATCCAGGCTAGAGAGAAGCAGAGGGTGTGCGAGCGCCTTTCCAGCTAAAATATAAGCCGACCCAAGCCTGGGTCGGCTTATATTTTAGCTGGAAAGGCGCCCCGCTCTCTCCGCCTCTCTCTAGCCTGGATCCAGGCCAGAGAGAAGCAGAGGGGGAAAGGAGCGCCTTTCCAGCTAAAATATAAGTCGACCCAAGCCTGGGTCGGCTTATATTTTAGCTGCTGCCGCTTCCGCCTCTCCGCTCTCTCTAGCCTGGATCCAGGCTAGAGAGAAGCAGAGGGGTGCGGAGTTTTCCAGCTAAAAATATAGCCGACCCAAGCCTGGGTCGGCTTATATTTTAGCTGAAAGCGCTCCCGCGCGCACCTTTCTGCTTCTCTCTAGCCTGGATCGAGGCTAGAGAGAGGCAGAGAGGCGCGCGGGGCCTTTCTCCTCAGCCAATGACAAAACACGCTTAAAAGGGCAACGAAGCCATACGAATGCTTTACGGCCCAGATACAAAAATGGGCGCCGCGAAGTGCCGTAAAGGAAGTCTACTTCCGGGTTCACGACAGCGAGCCGTAAAACAACAAAAGTCCCATTAATTACGAATTTCTAACGAATCAATTAGATTTCCGTTTCAATTTTAGCATGCCTAATAGATATCCTGGCAGGAATGGCAGAAAGACACAAACTTCCCACACAGGACTCCCATAACCAAGAGAAAATGCTATAAGAGTTTGATGGGCATTGACCTTGAGTTTTGGAGTTGTAGTTCACCTATAACCAAAGAGCACTGTGGACTGAAATAATGTTGGATCAGGACCAAACTTGGCATGAATACTCAATATGCCCAAATGCGAACACAGATGGAGTTTGGGGAAAATAGACCTTGGGAGTTACAGTTTCTGGGATTTATAGTTAACACACAATCAAAGAGCATCCTGAACTCTTGCAACAATGGAATGGAACCAAACTTGGCATATTGAACTCCCATTACCAACAGAAAGTACTGAAAGGGTTTGCTTGGGAATTGACTTTGAGATTAGAAGTGGTAGTTCACCTACACCCAGAGAGCATTGTGGACTCAAACAATGTTATGTTATGTTGTTGTTTGTTTTCTATCCAGAATCGCAATGTTGGAAGGAGGCTCACCACTTTAAGGTCTCTAAAACAGACATGGGAAAACTTTGGCCCTCTGTGTGCTTTGGACTTCAACTCCCACCATTCCTAACAGCCTGAGGCCCTTTCCTGCTTAAGTGTCTGAGGGGGGGAAAGGAAAAGGTCCTGAGGCTGCTAGGAATGGTGGGAGTTGGAGTCCAAAACACTTGGAAGGTCCAAGTTTGCCCATCGCAGCTTTCGACAGAGACCTTTTCCTCCCCCTTCCCCTTCACGCCCTTTCTTCCCCCTCCTGCCGAACACTTACTTTTTCTTCTACACTGCCGCTTCTGCTGCCATTTTGATCCGAGGGGGCAGCGTGAGTATGTTCAGGAGGGGAGGGGGGAGGGAGGAAGAAGTGACCTGCGCGGGCGCTACTGCGCAAACTCGCCCCAGAGCAAAGCGAGGCAAAGCGAGGCTGGGGAGCCCAAGTGGAGAAGAAAAGGTGTTCAGCAGGAGGGGGAAGAAAGGTTATTGGAGGTTCCCACGACACACCTGATGATCGCTCACGGCATACTAGTGTGCCGTGGCACACTGGTTGGGAAACACTGCTATAGAGAAAGGCAAGATCCTGCCTTCTCTCCTCCCACTGAGCTATTTAAGTGCAATTCATTTTTGCATCTTGAACTCGTTTCCAGCAATCGAAGTATGTCAAGGGAAAGAGTAAAAGTGTTGGGAAGGAGACAGAAACAGAGGGATTTTTTAAATAGGAGTAGCTGTATCAAGTCCTGATGGATGAATCTGACATCATGCCCATTTTAAAGTAATCTTAATATTTATATATTTGGGTTGTTGTAGATTTTTTTGGGCTATATGGCCAAGTTCTAGAACATGGTCATGTAGCCCGACTACAACAGCCCAATGATTCCGGCCATTAAAGCTGTCAAGCCCCAGCCTGGTTCCATAGCTAAGCCAGACAAAAGCCATGTTAATTCCAAGACCTCAGCTAGGCCTGAAAGCAAACCTCTGCAGAAGCCTCTTTGTCAGCCAGCGGTCAAGGGCAGACGCAGCCTTTCTCCTTCCCAGGCCAATAAGAAGCGCTGGAACGGCAAAGCCTTGATGCCTCCCCTGTCTCCAGGTGCAGCTACTAATGAGCTGACATACCTTCCTTCCCTGGGAGGCATGAGAAACTGTCCATGGGAACGGGCTGCGTCGAAGTCAGCGCCTTCAAGATCAAAGCCTTGGGGGGCCTACTTAAGTTGGGTCCCAGAGATGCTCCGCAGCTCGCGCCAACGTTAAGCTTCCTTGCCAAGCTCCACAGAAACCAAGTCCAAGCCTGGGCCGTTGGGCCTTCAAGTCATTGTACTCAAGTGTTTGCCAAGCCTTTGTTGCCAAGGACTTATCCAGGATTTTAGCCCATTGGGGCATCAAGACTATTTTTGCATTTATTGAGCCTTTTACTCTTTGGACTATTGCATTGCAATACTCGGATGCTGGGGGCATCAATGGACTATATTTTTTTATCTCTTTTATACTTTTCCTCTATTCTAAATAAAGCATTTAATCACGGCTGGTCTAAAGTGGTTTACTGGGGGATCCTTCAGGTCTAGGGTGCAACAAAAGCCTTCAACAATACATTTATATACAGTATTTGTTTTCAATCTGAAGTTTTTTCCATACTGCATTTGAAGACATTAGTGAATTTGGTCAATTTGTACCAAAAACAAACTTTAGTGAAACTGTTAGATTCCAAGGGAGGTACAGGAAATGGTAGTGGGTAAAATAACTACCTGTCAGAAAAGATTATGTGCTTTTACAATTCAAAGCTACAATTTTATGGACCCTTGGATATTTTATGAGCTTTTAGATATTTTGGCTCTGGAAGAAAAAAAGATAAGGCCTTTCAGAAGCTCCAATTTTTTTTCCACTTTACATGAATTTATTTTTTAATTTATATGTTATGGAGTTGTCTACTCCTGCACATTAGCCAAAGAGTGATTTGTAAGATAGCTAATATGGGAGTCCAGACATCCAGTCTTACAATTTAAGATTTACAATAAATAATGCACAAGGGACATGGAGGTATAAGGACCAAAAATTAAGTTTTCATAATGTTTTCAAACATAAAACATTTTATAGTCATTTTAAAATTCAAAGCTTATATCCAGCTGAATAGAAAGGTAAATGAATCTTGCTGCAGTAGCTGCGTCAAGCTTGGTTAAGGGAGGAGGGCAGCAGATTTGTTTTTTGTTTGTATAATACTCCATCATCGTTTTGGGTAGCGCTGAAATTTCAGCTCTTCTTTATCCACCAAGTGGGACACAGAGCTCGAATTTTTGATATAAGAAATAAGGGACATAAGAACATAAAAAGAGCCATGCTGAATCGGACCTCAGCCCATCTAGTCCAGCATTCTGTATCACACAGTGGCCCACCAGTTGTACACGGGGATCTCGAGCAGAAGGGAGGGCAAAACCCTAACCTGCTCCCGACCCCCACAACCAGTACCCAGGGAAATCCTGCCTACCTCAACCAACTCCAAGGTGGCACTTGAATGTCCTTTTCAGTAACTACCAATACACTTGGTATCCATTAATCTGTCTAATCCTGCCTTGAAGTTGTTCAGGCTGACAGCTGTCACAACCTCTTCTGGAAGTGAGTTCCATAACCCAATGACCCTCTGGGTGAAGAAATATTTCCCTTTATTAGTCCTAATTTTCCTACCTTGGAGCTTCAGGGAGTGCCCTCTAGTCCTAGTGTTTTGTGACAAAGAAAATATTTTTTCTTTATTCACCTTTTCTATCCCATGCATGATTTTATACACTTCGATCAAGTCACCTCTTAAACGCCATCTTTCAAGGCTGAAAAGACCAAGGCGTTGCATTTACCTAATAATATGGGATTTTTCACGCAAAAAAGGGACACTTCATAAAACATAACTTAGGTTATGTTTCACATGGCCTCCCTTTCCCCCCGCACTCCCAGGGAAACTTCCCACCACTGCCTCTGCGGACCCAGCACCTCATCCCCTCCTGCGCAGCCACCGTCTCCTCCTCCGCCACTGTCACGACCGTTACACAAGGCCCAGAATCCCCAGCAGGCCCGAGACGCAAGCGGCCGTGTGTGCAAACAACATTCTGGCTCCCTTTCTCCGTGAGCGCCTCCTGCTGCTGCCCTGCCCCTTCTGCCCTCCCTTCCAGGAAGGCCCGCCTCTTCCAGCCCGTCACTCCCGGCACGCACAACCAAATCACCCCCTCCCCCTTCTGCTCCCCTTCTGTGCTCGCCTCTCTTTATGCTCAAGAGGGAGGGTGAGAGTGGCCAGGGAAGGCACCAAGATGGCGGCGCTGTCGTCTCGGATGTGTAAGCCCTGTGTTTGTGTGGGGGGAGTGGCAGCTACCGGGCATTCACATAGAGTTCCCCCTTCCTTCCTTCCTCACTGCTGCCCTCGCCTCCTGCTGCCACCTGTCCTATCTTGTCAATACGGGACTGGAGCTGAAAATACAGGACACAAAATTCAGAACAAAAATATGGGACGTCCTGTATAATATGGGACGGGTGGCAACCTTAAACTGGAATTTATTTATTTATTTATTTATTTATTTATCTATTTTTAAATGTTCTTTATTGCAGGTTTTCAAAGTTTAAAAAAACATAAAACACATAATACAAACTTACTGGGATAGGAAAAGGAGGGAAAAGGGGGTGGGAAAGGGTAGTCGGGGGGTGCAAGGAAAAATGGGGAAAGGAAAGGTTGTGGAAGGGGTGACATTGCTTAGGGGAAAGGGGGGGGGTACAAAAGAGATCTTTCCGTTTTAGATTTACAACCCGTGGAGACATTGTACATCTTCATCTTCTATTTTTGAAGTAACAATTTCATGCCTGCATTTAAATATAGAAAAGAATACATTGGCATAAATATCAGGAGTTGTGCTTTATCATTTACATTAACCCAGACTCAGAATATCTTTAGGGTATGTAGCACAATCTATGAAACCATATAGTCCCTTCTAGCATCTCTCTTCCATCCTCTTAGGGGTCTATAGATTTTGGGTATTCTCAGTCTTGTCAGTTGTCTATATCGGCATTTCTTCCCATAAATTACCAATTCAGTGAAAGTTCAGTCTTATGCTCCCTCAAAACGTAGCTTTGGACTGGAGACCAATCAGTCTTTTTATAACCCCTCCCCTCCATACCTCTAATCTCTTGGGTCAACCATTCCATCTGGACCATTTCCATCAACTTATAAAGCCATTCCTCCTTCCTAGGTTCATCATTAGATTTCCAATATTTGGCGAAGGTCAGTTTAGCGGCTGTTGTTATAGCTAAGAATATAGTTTTTTCATTATTGTTCCAAGCTGGATCAAATATCCCCAGGAGGAACATCTCTGGCTTTCTCTCCAACTTTTTAGAAAGAATTTTATTTGCTTCATTCTTTATTATCTTCCAAAATTTTTGGGCCTTCGAGCATAACCACCATAGGTGGAAGAAGGTTCCACTCCGGGCTCCGCAATTCCAACAATTGGTTTTGACATTCGGGTAAATTTTGGCCAATTTATCTGGGGCCAAGTACCATCTATATAAGACTTTGACCCAGTTTTCTTTGAATTTATGGCAGGTTGAGAAGTTGGTGTTTTTTTCCCAAATAGACTGCCATGTGTTCCATTTTATCTTGACACCTACGTTGCGAGACCATTTTTTTACATGGTCGTCTATTTTGGAGTCTCTTGCGGAAAGTAATTTATATATCTTTCCCACCAGGTTTTTGTCGGGTCCAGTGAGGACCTCCTCCCACTCATGTTGATCCCCCTCGAATCCCTTTTTTTTGTCCAGTTTAAATTTTTCTGTAACTTGCTGGTATGTGAACCAGCCCAACTCCCTGCCCTCCATGGTTAGCTGCTCCTTGCTTTTTAATCTATGATCTAGCCCGTTCCAATATAACAACTCTTTATAGATGTGCCATTTAGTATCTGGCAGTTGTCTTAGGCGGAATGCCTCCACTGGTGATAGCCATGTTGGGGTTTTAGAATATATTTTATTAAAGTATTTATTCCAGATTCTAATTAATAGGTCTCTAATATAATGGTTTTTGAATGTATGGTCTTTGGTTGTTTTATTGTATCCGAGATAGCCATGGATACCGAATTTAAGATCATAACCTTCCAGATTCAATAGTCTGTTGTCATCTAACTTTATCCAGGTAGTAACCCATGCCAAACAATTTGCCTCGAAGTATCGCCTTAAATCTGGAACCCCCAGCCCACCGTTTTTTTTATTTGCTTGAAGTAATTTCATTCGTACACGGGGTTTTTTCCCATTCCAAATGAATCTGGATAGGTCTCTCATCCAGATATTGAATTGTGAAGCTTTTTTGATAATGGGGAGAGTGGCAAAGAGAAAATTCATCCTGGGGAGGATCATCATCTTTACAGTCGTAATTTTACCTAGGAAGGATAGATTCAGCTTGGTCCATTGGTTAAGGTCTTTTTAAATTTTTTCCCATGTCCCCTCGTAATTGTTTTTGAATAAATAGGAGTTCTTAGGGGTGATGTTTATCCCCAAGTACTTCACCTTACTAACTATATTAATATCTGTTCTTTTTTGAAGGTCTAGCTTCTCGGAGTTATTTATTTATGGTATTTGTACCCCGTAGCTTCTCACCCCCGCAGGGGGACTCAGCACAGGTTACATTTGCAGCACTACAGGCCATACCACCACAATACAATATAAAAATACACCGGATAATCAACATAATTTAAAAGCAATAAAAACATTTAAAAACATTACATTAAAAACCACTACATACAACAATGATTAATTGAAGCCATCAAGCGGAACACATTGAGTCTTGAAACTAAGTAGGAAGGCAAACAGATAACAAACAATAACTTTGGCCAAAGGATCTCATCACACTTGCTTTTTTAGCATCCTAGGATGCTAAAGGAATAGTTGAGCAACAGATAGGCATGCTGCCCATCATACAACATCACTGGACTTCCTGTTGAAATCCCCCCCCCCCCTGGGATGGAAGCATCATAGTACTCTTTCCTCTTAACACGGGAAGGCTCCTGTGTTATCCTCCAATTGAGTCAGCACACTTCAGCAACACTTTGGCCACACGTTCAGAGTTAAGCAGACAAAAACAATGTGTGCATGAGCTGTGATCTATGTGGCCAGCACAGAATGTAGGCAGATCTTGTTTGCTGGTCAAAAGGATCTTCATCACTCTCTTTTTGTCACTCCTTGCTTTTGCGTAGTCAGTCTCAACTCATTTTGAGCTTTAGATTTCCTTGCACTATTCTTGCAAAGTTGTATTCTTTTCTGGTGATACATCCTTTCTTCCATTCATTATACATGTTCCTTTTTTCTTTTCACTTTCTTCTTGAAATTTCTGTGGCATTTTCAGATATTTCCAGGTTTTTCTTTTTCCACAGAATTGTTAGCTAATGTGTTTTTATCAATACCTTCGTCATGAAATACCAAACATGCTGGGCATCTTTTTACTGGGGATATATCACTGGTTTCTTGGTTTTTCTTCGCGAACCAAGATTCAGGAAGAACTCATCCCACGCTTTCTATAAGCGCGTTGATGACTAAAAAGACCAATCAGAGAAAGCACAGCAGAAAGTCTCCTTGGATGATATTGTTTCCAGGTTGCAGTTCTTTCTGCATTGTCATTTCTCTTCAAGACTCATTCAGCGTGTCTTCTCAAAAGAGACCGCAGCATTGTGGATAGTGTGCCTCCATTCCTCCTGATGTGAGGCCAGGGTGGACCATTGTTGGTGATCAATCTGGCCAAGCCTGAGATGTTCTTTCAGGGAGTCCTTATATCTCTTTTTAACCACGCCTCTCTTGCTCTGACCCGTGGTGAGTTCACCATAGAGTAGTATCTTTGGGAGGTGGTGGTCCTCCATCCTAGAGACGTGCCCTGCCCAGCGCAGCTGTGTTCTCAATAGCATGGCCTCAATGCTGGTGATCCCTGCTTGCTCAAGGACAGCAACATTCATCACATAGTCAGTCCAGTGTATATTTAGGATTGTGCGAAGACAGCGCTGATGAAAGCATTCGAGGAGTCGTAGGTGTTGGTGATAGGTGACCCATGTTTCAGACCCATATAGGAGAATAGACAGTACAATAGCTCTGTACGCACTGATTTTGGTGCTTTGCCTCAGGTGTTTGTTTCTCCAGACTCTTTTGTGAAGCCTTCCAAATGCACTATATGCCTTTGCTAACCTGTGATCTATCTATCAATCTTGGTGTCTGAAGAGATGATGCTTCCCAGGTAGGGGAACTGTTGAATGGACTTAAGCACAGATTTGCCTATGCTGACATGGAGATGATGGTGTTCTTCCTGTGGTGCGGGCTGGTAGAGAACTTCCATTTTCTTCTGGCTGACTTCCAGCCCAAACAGCTCTGCAGCTGTTGCAAAGCAGGATGTGAGGCGCTGCAGGGCTGCTTCTGAATGGGTGACAAGGGCAGCAGCATCTGCAAAAAGCAGCTCATGGACTAGACAGTTTAGAGTCTTAGTGCGAGCCCTCAGATGGCTTAAGTTGAACAAGCTACCATCAGTACGATAGTGTGTGTGTGTTTTCATACGTATTTTGTAGAAATATGTTTTAATATGTGTGTTTCAAGGAATGTTTTTTTGGGGGGATGTGTGTTTTGCAATGCTGCAAGCTGCCGTGAGGATCGATGGACAAGTAACAAGAAATATCACCGGTAGACCCTAAGAAAATCACTGGTTAATCACTGGTTAAATAACTGGTAGACCTGGAGTTAAATCACTGGTAGATCTAAAGAATAATTATGGAAATATATTTTGCTGTGTACCTATTTTTCAGGTTTTAGTAGATTTGATGAAGCCAAAAGGCTAGAGAGCCCATCCTGCCTGTTGACACACTTTTTCAGACCCTTTGGTTGTGACCTGTCTGGCATGGGAGGCCCTTGTCAAGGGGGAGAGGCTTGCGTGCCCTCATGAAGTTGTGAGGTCTGCTGGCGGTGGCATATTAGCCACCGGTAGGGCCTCCCATGCCAGACAGGTCACAACCAAAGGGTCTGACAAAGAGCATCAATGAGCAGGATGGGCTCTCTAGCCTTTTGGCAACCATCCTAAGAGAAGGAAAACTCTAAATTCAAACCCGGACAGATGGTACTCATTTAACCCTGTAAGGTCAACCATCTAAGAGAAGGAAACTCAAACCAAACCTATGACCTGAGGACCTCGCTGCCACCATCCAAGCTTGCTAGGTCCCGGCAGACGAAACTTTGGTTTAAAGGGTGAGGCCAGTTCTGTGCACGCTGCACTCCATCAGAAAAATCCATTGCACAGGCTCGAAGGACACATCCAAAGTCATCAATGCGCTTGTAAAAAGCATGGGATGAGTCCTTCCTAAGATTCTTCATTCGTGAAGTAAAGCCAGAGGAGACAAGTTACTGTGTCTCATCTTTACATCATGAGTACCACATTAAGCGTTAATAATCCCAATAAATTCATTTCATTTCATTTCATTTATTAGATTTCTGCCCCGCCACTCCCGGAAGGCTCGAGGCGGCTCACACAAGCATATATGAAACAACACATTAAAACAGGTTAAAACACATAAAATAAACACAATCTAAACAGGTAGATTAAAACCTAACGTGCCGAACCAAGGCACAACAATGTGAGAAACATTACAGTATGTTACAGAGTCGGCGGGCTATGCATTGGCGGACCTTATAGGCCAAAGGCCTGTTGGAAAAGATAAGTCTTGCATGCCCGCCTAAAAGGCAAGGGATCTCAGATGGCATGCGTCTCAGCTGGGGGGGGGGGGGGGCGTTCTACAATGTGGGTGCAATCACGGAGAACGCCCGCCTACGAGTTGCTGTTAATTTGGCTGACTTCGCCGATGGAATGGCTAACAGGTTAGTGCTTTCGGACCGGAGCAAATGTTGCTGCTTAGAAGCATTTGACTTAGAGGAACAATTGCTCATACAAAAATGTAGGAAGTGAACCTCCTCTGAAGAAATGTTTATTTCCTATTTTAAAATTGTACAAAAGTAAAATATTTTACATATGCTTCTCTCTTTCATTGAGTAAAAGTGTGTTCTGTTTTCCGGTCACTTGGAAAATACTAACCTATCAACATCAGTTGGATTTACTCACACAGAGTGGAAATCAACCTAAATGGATAATTTTAAATGCTTAGATTATATCCCCCATTTCTTCCACCCAACAAATTATCTGCTTAGGAGCTAAAAAGTAATGAGGAGAGATTTAATTTATTTTGTGTTAAAATCATCACCGCCATCCATGCCCGCTGACGAATACACTACAGTGTTAGGCGGGAATAAATTAGCTCTTTAATTCAGTTTCCTCAAAAAGAATGCAACGCAGAAGCAATCCTCTTGTGTATAGGCCAGCATTAAGCTTCATATCCAGGTAACAGTCAATCCATTAACCTTTGCTTCCCATGTAACCTGTGTGCTGCTTGCATCACAGTTGCGTTCCTCTTTTTTAATACCTTTCTCTTAATAGTTGCACGCCCACAACGGAAAAGGGCAGAGTGGCTCTTCATGACATTGACTGTATGGCTACAATAATAAGCTTCCCTTTTCCTCATCCCCCCCAGTTTCCCCCACCTTACTCTTTCCTCCTGACTCACTATGGGTGTCAGCAGCCATTTTGGGAAGGTAATCTAAAAAGAGCTGTAAAGGCAGAGGTCATGTTAAACTGTAACACAAATGTTATTCCTCGATTATCTGGAGGGGCAAAGGTCAATGGCTTCCGGCTAAAGCAACTGCAAAAGCAGAGTATGTGAATCTAACAAAGAGAAAGCGTTGCGGCGGGAGGGGTTCTGTCGTTGGAGGAGAGGATTTCAGCGAGCGTTGTGGCTAAGAACGTTACACCAAGCTTCTGGGTTTCTCTTATTTTTATTTCTTCGACTGCTATCAAAGGTTTCCCCATTACACATGAGCTAGGATGCGACAGGAGCAAATTTTCCGACTTCATCCTTTTCTGACATAAACTGAAAACAAGAAAAGCTTTATTGTAAAATTGGAAAGGGGTGGAGGGAGGTCGAATTTCAGCAATGCCACTCGCTTGATGAATGGCTTATGATCACATTTAATAAGAACAATACAGGAAGAGCATTAGAACTGCCCTACTTGATCAGACTAACTGTCCATCTGTCTCAGCACCTTGTTTCCAACAGTGCCTTGAGGACACTCACATATATTTGGCATGGGTGGAGCCATCAGCCTCCTCACCACCAATGGGTGTCTGTTTCTACTAGAGCTCAATAAAGCAATTTTTCTAACTATGGACAATCATGCTTGAAAAACTCATGTGCTGTCGCACCCGGTCTAAATACTCAGCGAAGGGCAAGGACATGGCCTCTCTGTACCGGGGGATTGCGTCTTGCCTTCCTTGCGTGAGCAAAGGTGACACACCTCACGCCAATGACAATAACACAGACACACGTGGTTGGATGAAAATGGCCACAACTCATTTATTGAAAACAGGAACAAAGGGTTGGCGGCCACGCATGGGTCCTGGATCAGGGTCGTATAGCCCCCACGAATGTCCAAAGGCGTATGCAAGCCTAGGGTGCGAGTGGCCCGATGCCTGTCCACGGAAACTCAGCAGCCCAGGGGGCCTGGGTGTTATCCCCCTTACAACCAAGGGGTAATAAGCCAGCCTGATCCAGGGTCCATGCCACACGCCAAACACGGAGTTGTGACAAAGAACATAATAAGCATAACCATGAACAATGCAACAATGACATGAAGAATGAACAAAATGGACACCAATGAGCAATGCAATAAGTAGGGAGGGTGGGAGGAAAAACAGAGCTGGCCCCCCATGTGCAGCCTGGGCAGCCCCGGGCAGCCTTAAATAGGCTGCCCGGGTGTTTATTCATATCAGGCCAGCCGGCGCAAAGGGGGGCATAACAATACAAAGGGCAGGGCCAGGCAAACCGTCATTGGCCAGCTGGCATTCGGTGGCGGGAAACCTACCTGCCACCCCAGGGGCTTCTGGGGAGGAGAAGCCCCATGCATCTCTCTGCAAAATGGCGGCGAGGGCAACCCCGCCCTGCAACCCACTCGGCCGGTAAGTCGGCCAAGCACATTTAGAACAGTGGTTCCCAAACCTTTTGGCCTACCGCCCCCTTTCCAGAAAAAAATTTACTCACCTCCCGCCTAGAATTTTTTTTTAAAAAAAGTAATAGCAATTAAACAGAAATATATATGTATTAATGCAGTGGTTCTCAACCTTTCTAATGCCGTTACCTCTAAATAAGGTTCCTCATGGTGTGGTGACCTCATCCATATTTTCGTTGCTACTTCATAAATCATTGTGCTACTCTTACGAATTCTAATGCAATTATCTAATATGCAGGATGTATTTTCATTGTTACAAATTGAACATAATTAAAGCATAGTGATTAATCACAAAAACAATATGTTTGGGGGAGTATGGACAACGCATGATGGGATTTGCAGTACCTTCAATCGATTCAGCTCTGACTTCCACAGACCACTGAGACCCCCACAAATGACAGAATTGGACCAAACTTGTCACAGAGAACCCACATGGCCAACAGAAAATACTGGAGGGGTTTGGGAGGAATTGGAAGTGATTTACGAGAGATGTAGTTCACCTATAGTACATACGGAGAGAACTGAGAACCCATACAACTATGGATCTGGACCAAACTTGGCACGAATATTCATTATGCCTAAATTTGAACACTGGTGGAGTTTAGGGAAAATAGATCATGACATTTGGGAGCTGTAGTTGCTGGGATTTATCTCCTACTTGACAGCTGCAACTGTCTTTCGGGTTGCAAAGGTTGACAACAGGCTACACTTAAAGGCCGAGCACCCACCTCGACCTGGGCAGGCCTCAAACTCATGACCTACTGGTCAGAGAGATCTTATGCAGCTGACACTTAGCCGGCTGTGCCACATTGAAATTTACTGCTATTCATATCAGGAAAACTAGGTAAAAATAATCTTCAGGTGGCATCTAACACCAAAGAGACTAGCGAGATTTTATAAAAATATAAATCCAAAATGCTGTAGGGGGCAAACTGGTTCCATGTTTCTTATGTAATAATCTGCACTGTGAAACCATTTTCTTCAATACTGGTTTGAAACCGCATTGAATGGTCATTGTAGATGGGGCCTAAGAGGCACTCGTTCACACTCACACACACACCTTTGGGCCGAAGAGATAGCATAGCGGTAAAACAGCTGTGCTGGCAATCTGAAGGTTGCAAGTTCGATTCCCGAGCTGGCTTGGACAACCAGCTGTGAGTCCTGTCCACTGCTCATCCAGCAGTTCGAAAACAGCCCAGTTGTGAATAGATGAACTGGGAACCGCCTAAAGCGGGGGAGGATTCTTTTCAGAAAGGACTTTACAACGCCTGAATAAATAAAGATCAGTTGTTGGAAGGTGGAATGCGGAACAGAGGAACAGAGGCCCTCTGTCATGAGGATGAAGCAACAACACCCCCTTGTGATGTAATGACGCACCCTGTGTCACACCCCAGCCAGGTACTAGGAACAAACCAGACCAACGCCATGTTAAAACCAAAGATTCAGAGAGGCTTGGAAGCAAACCTCTGCAGCAACCTCTAAGTGAACCCCAAGCGCCCAAGGTCAAGCACAGCCCTACTGTTTCACAGGCTGATAAGAAAACCTGGTACCATGAAGCAACAGATCCTCCCGAGAGGCCAGGTGTTAGCACTAACAAGCTTACATTCCAATCGGACCGAGATGTTGTGGGAACGAAAAGCTTCCCAGCCGTTCCTGTGAGAGAGTTCCGACGTAGTCAGCGTATTCTAGATCAAAGCATCTGGGGCCTATAAAGATTCAGCCCGGAAGGAGCTTGGGATCTCGTGCCAACGTTTCAGCTACTTTGCCAAGCTTCATGGAACTTTGTCTGGGCCAGGGGAGCCTCCTTGTTTTTGGACTCTAAATCTTACCAAGCTTTGTCTCAAGAAACTTCTGGATATAGCCAATTGCGGCACCAAGATTGTTATTGCATTTATTGGACTCTTAAGGACTATTGCTCTGCTACAACTGGATGCTGGGAGCTATTCGCTATTCTATCTTTGCCTTCTCTACCTATTTTTACTTATTCTAAATAAAACATTTAACCGCAGTTGCTGTGTGATGGTTTACTAAGGGTCCGTCCAAGTTTAGGTTGCAACACCCTGTGACACAGCCAGAAGAAGTAGAAAAAATTCTTCAAAATTGTATGTGTTGTATTGTAACTGTACGTCTTCCGGCAGGGATTGTCTGCCATATGTGTGATGTAATCTGCTCTGAGTCCCCTTCGGGGTGAGAAGAGCGGAATATAAATAAAATGTATTATTATTATTATTATTATAACTCTTCTGAATGAGGATCAAACCACAGAATGCCAGGGGTAGAAAGTCTAGTATCAGTATTTCCAAGCCATTTGTTCCTGGAAGAAGGGAGAAAATAAGGAGTGGTGAGACCAGCCCTTCCTTCAACCAACAGATATCAGGCTATATAAAGTGTTAGCTCTTTGATGCTTTTATTATTAATTTTTCACTGTTAGAGATGGGCAGAGGTGCTTGAAAGGTGTTCCTCCTTCAGTGTCAAAATGACTTGACTGGCTCTAGCTTCTAATATGCACCTTGGGAAAGAGTACCGTTTGCCCCTCTGCCTCAGTAAAATGTTCTCAGCCAGCCCTAGGACAGTATTTGGGCAAAAGAAAAGAAAGTGAAGAGCAGCGGACACTCATGGTAGAGAAATGACAACAGAATGGGCTGAAAAATTTATGATCTATTCTCCTATGCTTTACCATTTCAAGTTATCCACACACTCAAAACTATTTCTCATTTTTTAAAAGAGTGCTGGTGGTTCTGTCATACATTTTGGTGTATAGCATGTAGTTAGGCTGTAGTCTCCTAAATGTATAAAGGTGTGCAACCTTTTAAATGTTTTCATTAATACAGTGGGCTTCTGACATAAGGAGTTCTGGAAAACATTTATGAAAGTAACAAGTAACAGTTGTTCCATTTTATCTATCTCTTGCTCCAGCCCTAGTGCAGTCTAATTGAAATACAATAATTATAAATGGGTTTAGCTTCTCAGTTTAATTTCCTTCTGAATTGTTCCATTTATTTTCCCCTAGTCTTTGTTAACGCGTTTTAATTAAAAGAGTTAACAAAGCTAAGAACAGAGACTAATGCTCAACCTGGTACCAACAGTCCTTTGGTGATATTTGCAAAATAAATTACTTTTCTTTAGTATACAGTAGGCCTGTATTATCATGGAAAAATCGGCTTCAGAACCTGCTTCGGATGTAGGGGGCGCTGGCGCCTCGTATCTGATAGACTTCCGAAGTTTTCAGCAGCTTTTTCGGAATTGATTCGGATGTTCTTCCGAATTTCAGAATGGCTTCGTAAATGGCGTCCACTATTGCGCGATGCAATTATTAATAAAAATTTAAAACATTTTAAACGCAATGGGACGGGTGGAAATGACATGCGAGCACTATCTGAATATATTCCGAATATATGGTGACGGAAACTTTGGAATGGTGAATCCACTTCCTATTTCCTTAACTCCCTTCGGAATTGCTTCGAAAGTCTAAAACATCTGAATTACATCCAAATTTTGGATGTATCCAAAGTTCTAAAACAGGCCTAGTATACAGTATTCGCTAGATTGCCACTCAAATGTGAGCAGAAGAGAAATTCTAAGTGTGTGGATTCCATAATCAAAATAGGTGGGAATGAATGAGGAAATTCAGTCAGGGTCGCAATGGCATTTTCAAACTAGGGTGGGAATGGTATGTACTAGGCATGAGAAAAAAGTTATGAAAATGAAATGATTCGTAAGAAATTCGTAAGAAATGCTACTTTTGAGTATTTCCGCATCTGGAACGCCAACCAGGAAGTGGACTTTCTTTATAGAACTTCGGGGGCCAGGATTTTCTTAAGTGTCGTTATTAGGTCGTAAGGGGGGGGCACCCTCCTTCTCTCTCACCACCCTCCCGCCTCCCTTGCCAATAAGTATTATGGCAAGGCAAGCCCTAAACTCGCTCCTTCTTTCGGCTGGAAGGGAAGCCTGGAAAAAAATGTAAACAGAGAGGTTTACTCAGAAGTAAATCTGCAAAGGAGGCACTTTGGATGAAGTGCCCTCCTTTGTGGATTTACTTCTGAGTAAACCTCTCTGTTTACATTTTTTCCAGGCTTCCCTGCCTCTCCTGCCTGCCAGGATCTAAAGCATCAAAGAGTATTGGGGTGAGAAACCTACCTAATGTATAATAGAATGAATGCTACTGTAAGTGCCTAATATTATAAGTAATCCAACTGGTCATATACCTACATTCCATGCACATGCAATAATACAGCAGTAATAACAATGGGTATAAGAAGAGGTAAAATTCAAACCGAAGTACTCTGACTGTGGTCCCTCCTCAAGTGGTGCAAACTGCAAAGGCTCTTCTTTATGAGCCGGGAAAAGCCAAAACCCGGGCACAGCGTTTGCTGCCTGGGTGCACACATACATATTCTTTGGGTGGGGGATTTGCTGCAGAATCTTCTCTATGAGCCCGGATTCTGCAGCAAATCCCCCAAAGAATATGTATGTGTGTGCACCCAGGCAGCAAACGCTGTGCCTGGGGTTTTGGCTTTTCCCGGCTCATAGAGAAGAGCCTTTTGCAGTTTGCACCGCTTGAGGAGGGACCACAGTCAGAGTACTTTGGTTTGAATTTTACCTCTTCTTGTACCCATTGTTATTACTGCTGTATTATTGCATGTGCGTGAATGGTATATGACCAGTTGGATTACTTATAATATTAGGCACTTACACTAGCATTCATTCTATTATACATTAGGTTGGTTTCTCACCCCATTACTCTTTGAGGCTTTAGATCCTGGCAGGGCAGGAGGAGTGGACGGGCCCTCCCTCCCCCTTCTGCCTGCCAGGATCTAAAGCCTTGAAGAGGCTTCATGAGGGGCCAACTTCAGCCCTCCAGGTGTTTTGGACTTCAACTCCCACCATTCCTCACAGCCTCAGGCCTCTTCCTTTTCCTCTCAGCCTGGGCAAACTTGGGCCCTCGCTCCCTCAGGATCGGGGTGAGAGAGAGGCAGCGAGGAGCGAGGGGGGGGGCTCCTCCTCCTTTTTTTTGCTGCTTCCAAGAATAGAATACCCCCTCCCTCCCTCCTTCCCTCCCCCTCCTTCCTATTTGGAGAGTCCCATCTAGAATTCAGTGTGATTTATTCAAGTTTTGGCCTACAACTCCCAGAAATCCCAGCCAATTTACCAGCTGTTAGGATTTCTTGGAGTTGTAGGCCAAAACCATCTGGAATGCGCATGCGCTGGCATACGAACTACTAACGAATTTCGTTAGTAATTAAGTTACATTTTAGAAATTTCTGGAAATTTTTTTTGTAAGTTTTTCTTTTACTAATCAAAAAAAATCTCCCCCATTTGATTTTAGAATCGCCATTTTTGGGTTCGAAACCATGCCTAGTATGTACTACCAAAGATGTTACATTTTCTCTAAAATCACATACAGGTTTGGAGGGGAAATAGTAGGGAATTTAAAAGTAAACTTTTAAATAAAAAAAATCATCTGAAATGTTCTGCCCATACCTACTATTAATTCATGACATTTATTTATTTAGTTATTACATTTCTATCCCGCCCTTCTCCCCACAAGGAGACTCAGGGTGGCCTTACATAAGAATCCCGTCATGCAATCCACATATATTCCAATAAAATTACAATTAAAACAATAAAATCCATTTAAAACATTATCCAGATTCAACAGTTAATTCATTAATAATAAATTAGCATGCCAATACACCAAAGCCAACCCAAGAGAGTCCAATATCAGGATGTCCAAGAGTTTTTCTTTCATATTGCCGTTCCCCTCTAATCGAATGCCAGGTTCCAGAGCCAGGTCTTCAGTTGTCTTCTAAAGGACAGGAGGGAGGTGGCCACCCTGATGTCCTTGGGGAGGGAGTTCCATAGATGGGGGGCCACTGCCAAAATGCCCTGTCTCTCATCCCCACCAACCGTGTTTGTGAAGGTGGTGGGATCAAGAGCAGGGCCTCTCCTGAAGATCTTAAGCTACATGATGGTTCACAGCAAGAGATATGTTCGGACAGGTAATTTGGGTCAGAACTGTTCAGGGCTTTAAAGGTTAAAACCAGCACTCAAAAGCTGATCGGCAGCCAGTGGAGCTGGCACAACAGAAGAGTAGTGCACTCCCTGTATGTTGCTCCAGTTAATGACATGGCTGCCAACCGTTGGACTAATTGAAGCTTCCGAGAGATTTTCAAAGGCAGCCCCCTGTAGAGACTCTCAAGGAAGGACTGGAGCCACTGCAAAACAGTACCCCCAAGTCCCATCTCCCTGAGGTGTCCCAGAAGGATACCATGGTTGATGATATCGAAGCCCGCTGAGAGGTCCAGCAGAACTAACAGGGACACACTCCCCCTGTCTAGTTCCCGGCATAGATCATCTACCAAGGCTACCAAGACTGTTTCAGTGCCATGTCCCAGCCTAAAGACAGGCTGTGCCAGATCTAGATAATCAGTGTCTACCAAGAATCCCTGGAGTTGGGAGGCCACCACATGTTCCAGGACTTTGCCCAAGAAGGGGAGATTGGAAACTGGCTGAAAGTTGTCTAATTGGGTGGGGGTCTAGTGATGGTTTCTTCAACAGCGGCTTTATAACAGCCTCTTTTAGGCTAGCTGAAAACTTGCCCTCCCGTAGGGATGCATTAACCACCACCTTCACCCATCCTGTCAAACCCCCTCTGTCTTCCTTTATCAGCCAGGATGGGCAGGGGTAGAGATTAAAGCTACATGTCTATATTGAATTTCCTTTTTATATGACCCAGTGATGCAGGGGACACACCATTCAGATTAACAGAGATTATGACAACCATCATGCTTCCCAGGAATTTTGAGAGAAAGTGGATTTTCTCAGAAACCATACAAGCTATCCCTGTAACAATGCAAAGTACATTAGGTTGTCTTGGTTTTATTATTTATTTATTATTTATTAAGTTCGACTTGGTATACTGCTCTTTCTGGAGCCCAGAGCGGTTCACAAGGATAGCAGAATAAAAACATAAAACATATAAAATACATTAAAATACATTAAAACAATTTCAATCCCCCAACTAAAAATAAAGAGTTAGCATAATTTAATGTTACAAAGACCCATTCCTATTGGATTATACAAACTTATTTGTTGCTATGATTAAATATAGCCACCAACCTTTTTGGACATGGCTATGGGGGCTATTGACACGTATGGATTAAAAGCTACCATTACAACATTTCAGAGTTGCTCTTTCAAGATTATATATTCAAGATTTCTCCAGCCAGCATGGCTATTAGCTGAGAGAGACTCAGAGTTGCAATAAAAAAGTCATTTTATTAGCTCTACCACTGATAAGCCCTATCAAATTCAGTACGTCTTACTACCTGCGTGACCGCATTTCTGTCTACGAGCCCAGGCGATCTCTTCGATCATCTGGAGAGGCCCTGCTCTCACTCCCGCCCCCCTGGCAGGTGCGATTGGTGGGGACAAGGGAGAGGGCCTTCTTTGTGGTGGCCCCCTGACTCAGGAATTTGCTCCCCAATGACATCAGACAAGCCCCCACATTGGCAGTTTTTAGGAGGAGCTTGAAAACGTGGTTGTTCCAATGTGCCTTCCCTGAATAAAGTAAATAATGCCCTGCTCTGATCAACTTTTTGCAAAATGTCCTCAGAAGCACTTTAAGTATCTGTTGGGTTGAGTGCTCCGCATTATCCACCAAAAAACCTCCTGTTACACACATTCTACCTCTGTTCACATCCAGTGTTATTTATTTTTTAAAATTTAATATGCCACATCTGGCCCGGCCATAATGTTTTTAAACTGTGTTGTTTTTGCTTATTTGTAAGTTGAATTGATTGTGTTATTTTTATTTGCAGTTGTGTTGTCTTATTATGTGTTATCGGGCTTAGCCTCATGTAAGCCACCCCGAGTCCCCTTGGGGAGATGGTGGCGGAGTATAAATAAAGATTATTATTATTATTATTGAAAAGCCATGTGTAGGATTGTATACTTTGACTGGAGTTCTGTGCACACTTACACAATGGGTCTTGCTTCAATTAAATCTGAGTTGCAAATGTCAGGAGAGACATTCTGTACGCTGGAAACGTAGATGTTTAAACTCATTTCATTAATAACTGGATGACAGGTCATCCTTATCTTTATGGAATCCACACCTCATTAACATCAGTGGCAAAATTCCCTTTGATTCCTATGGAGTCACTGGACAACGACAGAAGTGTAATTTCTTCCCATCTGACATATAATCAGAAACATGCTTTCCAGTCAAAGTCACATTGAAAAGTGCTGTAGCCAATGGAATAATACTAAAATGCTGAGACCTGCAGCAAGCAGGCTTTTGGCTTGTGGGTGTACAGAGCCAGACACAAGGAGCTGCTGAGGATGAAGCCAGCCAGCAGAAGGATCCACATGGATAGGTGACCTTCCTTGCTGGGAATAACAAATACATGTCTTACCTCAGCAGCTGGGACTTGCAGCTGCCAAATTGAACTCAGATTTTCATCTTCCTGAGACAAAATGTCATTGTGAAGTACTCTAATCCAATCCAAAAGTTTAGTCACCTTTCAGCAGGAAAATTCCATTCTGATCAATTTATTTATTTATTTATTCTTTCGGCTTCTAGACTGCTCCCTCTAGAAGCTCGGAGCGGTTTACAACAGGTAAAAAACATGCGTAGAATTGACATTATAGAACAACGGTGTAAAAGCAGATAAGCAATGATTTAATCTAAAATATTACTAGCGCTAAAATAATTCTAAAAGTAAGCTAAACTACATAGAAAGCATAACAGTTACTCAACTGGAAAAGCCAGGCGAAAAAGAGCCGTCTTGCAGGCTCGGCGAAAAGAGGACAGTTCCCTGATACCTCTGACTTCCTCAGGTAGGGCATTCCACAAGGTTGGTGCCACCACCGAGAATGCTCTTTGTCTTGTTGAGGACAGGTGGAGTTGCTGGATGGAGGGGACGTTGAGAAGATTTTGTACACCGGAGCGTAGGGATCTCTGGGGACAATATGGTGAAAGGCGGTCCCTCAAGTACACTGGCCCAAGACCATACAAGGCCTTAAAGGTTAACACCAATACCTTGAAGGAGATCCGGTGCTCGATGGGCAGCCAGTGCAGTTGCCGCAATATTGGTGTAATATGGCATCTCGCCGGTGCCCCGGCGAGAAGGCGTGCCGCGGCATTCTGCACTAACTTGAGCTTCCGAATCATCCCCAAGGGTAGGCCGATGTAAAGGGCGTTACAGTAATCCAGTCTCGAGATGACTGTCACCTGGATCAACGTGGCCAGGTCGTTCACAGAGAGGTAGGGTGCCAGCCGCCTAGCCTGGCGCAGATGGAAAAATGCGACTTTGCAGTCCGTGGAGACCTGAGTCTCCATGGACAGCAGTGGATCCAATTGGACTCCCAAGCTCTTTACTAGCGATGACGGGCATAGAGCCTCGCCATCCAGTGTAGGCAACTGGCACTTCCCCCCACCCGGATGGCCCAGCCACAAGATCTCCGTCTTCGAGGGATTCACCTTCAATCGGCTGGATCGTAGCCATCCAGTCACGGCTTCAAGGCATAGATGGAAAGAATTGAGCCTCACTCTCAAGAAAATGTGCAAAGACTATGGATTTTATTGCACCAAAGCACCTTCTCACGGCATTTGCATGATTACAGATTACAAAATCCATGTCTACTGCATTCATGGCAGTGATACGGAGTGGCTCTGTGGTACCATGCCCATATGTCATGTTGGGAAGTCAACTCCACTCTCTCAGTCGGGGGGTTGGGTTGGGGGTTGGGTAAGATTGGTATTTATTTAATAGCAGCTTCTCAGTTTCAGAGAAATTTAGCTAAAAAATATGTACATATAGTAGGCCTGGTTAGGTTTCTCGTTAGTCAATGAATTTTGTTATAAATTCATTACAAATGTACATTAGAAATGGTTTTGAAGTGTGTCTAGCAAGTGACCTTTTAGTTTTGACACCCCGTCGTCAGGATTTGTTAGATTTTTCGTATGTGCGTTGGCTCCTTCCTGCGGCTCTCCACTTCTCCCTTTCCCCTCCCCTGCCAAGCGAGGCAGCCCTGGCTCTTGGAGGCACCCCGTTGTGCCTGGAAAGAGGAGGGGAGGCCATCTCATCCCATCCCATCCCCTCCTCCTCGCCAGCTGGGAACCAATCCCCTCCGCTCCTGGCCCCAGGGAGGAGCCAAGGCATGTTAGCTATAATGCGCTTTGGCTCCTTCCATGGGGACACGATCGAAGGGAATCCCCTCCGCTTCTGGTCCCATGGAAGGAGCCAATGCGCATTAGCTATAACGCACCTTGGCTCTTTCCATGGGGCCAGGATTGGAGGGAATCCCCTCCCCTTCTGGCCCCATGGAAGGAGCCAATGCGCTTTAGATATAACGTGCCTTGACTCCTTCCATGGGGCCAGGATTGAAGGGAATCCCCCTCTGCTTCTGGTCCCATGGAAGGAGCCAATGTGTGTTAGCTATAACACTCCTTGACTCCTTCCATGGGGCTAGGATTGAAAGGAATCCCCTCCACTCCTGGCCCCAGGGAGGAGCCAATGCGCGTTAGCTATAACATGCCTTGACTCCTTCCATGGAGCCAGGATTGAAGGGAATCCTCTCCGCTCCTGGTCCCAGGGAAGAGCCAAGGCGCGTTAGCTATAATGCGTATTGACTCCTTCCATGGGGCCAGGATCGGAGGGAATCCTCTCTGGTCCTGGCCCCAGGGAGGAGCCAATGTCATAGGTTAGAGATGGTGCATGTAATTGAGGTATTAGCAGGTTTTCGGGCATTGCGCATGCATGTTGTCCATAAAGGAATTACTAACAAATTTCGTTAGTTTTAACAAAATCATTTTAATAATTTCCTGAAAAATATCGGATTCCACCAGATACGAAACGTCAGCGCTCTCTACATCAGAATTGAGTTTTGAACCATTTTTATAGGTCAGCCAGGCCTAATATATAGCCCTGTAATTATAGGGCAAGGGAAAGGGAGAGGAGGGCAATCCCACCTTCTGTGTTGGTGTTCCTGCACAAATATGCTTGCGAATTATCACCCTAGGTAAATTGTGGCATTGAGGCATAATCAGGAGCTATGGATGGTTTTTAATCCATCAAAAACAGGGGATGGCTTTGTCATGGGGAGGTGGCAGCTGGTTGTGCACAGTGTCATGTGATAGGAACCGTCAATATATGGAGGTCCTGTTTCTATGCCAAAGAAGAGCCCCCTTCCTGGTCACATGGGTGTCTCTGCTGATGTCAGCACAGGGTGCCCACAATGGCCAGGAGCACACAGAGCTTTATGCTCATCTGGAAGTTGCAATGGTGACACAGAAAGCAAGGTGATGGTCTCAGCCAGGCTGGTCCTTCTATATATACCAGCAAAAATACAGTTCCTGCCTACTTACACACTAATAACTCAAGAATCAGGAAAGGATACATTTCATATATGTATATTGTAACTTTCAGATAAGTATATCATCTACTCATTCAACAATGTAAAAATCATATGGTTCGTCTAAAGGCGCATGGAAACAGAGCATCAGTACAATAAACAATCAAACCGCATTACTCACAGTACCAGCTGGATAATATAACACAAAGTCAAATATATATCACAATGATATTTGTGTCCCGGTAGTGAAGTCAATCATCAAAGAAAATTATAATCCTGGGCCCGATGGCCAAACGTAGAGTTGAAAATCTAGCAAAGGGTAAATCCAGGGGTATGCAGTGTCACGGTTCCAATAATCAATGTAGAGTAACTCTGTAGTATAAAGATCAATGGGATGTCCACCTACGGGTATATCCATGTCCGGTAACCAACCCGTTTCGAATTTCTCTTCGTCAGGGTGACCCCATATGGGTTGACATGCAAACGATAATATTTCTGTAATATAAGCATTTATTAAGTATACTGTTATTATTATTTATTAAGCATACTATTAAGTATGCTTATATTACAGAAATATTATCGTTATATTATCCAGCCGACGGGTACTGTGAGTAATGCGGATTTGATTGTTTATTGTACTGATACTCTGTTTCCATGCGCCTTTAGACGAACCATATGATTTTTACATTGTTGAATGAGTAGATGATATACTTATCTGAAAGTTACAATATACATATATGAAATTTATCCTTTCCTGATTCTTGAGTTATTAGGCTGGTCCTTCTGCCATAGGTTAGAGATGGTGCATGTAATTGAGGGCCTATCCAGAGCTGAGTCCAACTACTACTTGCAAAGTTAAATTTATCACATTCATTTAATGAACCCAGAGGAGGCCCAAGGTAATTTTAAATGGTAGATGAATATTATTTTGGCACCCCCCATCAAACCAAACCTGACGCAGGTTTGGAGGCGGAGTTACCAGCCAGTGCGGAGGCAGAGCTTCCAGCATGCGTGAAGGCTCCACCCCCACACATGCTGGAAACTCAGCCTCTGCGCCGGCTGGTAACTTCGCCTCTGCACGTGCTGCAAACACAACAGACATGGAGGCGGAATTTCCAGCCGATGGCGGTGCGCCCCTGCGGATTTGGCGCTCTCAGCGGGTGCCTACTCTGCCGAGTGCATTAATCCGCCCCTGAATGAACCTTAAAGGCTTTTTTAAAAATTCCTTGAGGTACTTTTTTCATTAAGTATACATGGTGAATATTTGAAAAATTAGCTAATTGTTTGCATGCTCTAACTGAACATGTATGCTACCCTGATCTCATAGCAAGCTAGCAATATATCGACAGAAAGACAGAAAGTTACATTAGCGACATATATATAGACAGAAGATAAAGCCCATAAGGACAAGCTAGGTAAAAGGAGAAACCACAGCTCCAAGAGGAAAAATTTGACCCTTCTGGAGGTGTTAATGTCTAAGGAATATGAACTGGGTTCACATCAAGTTCATGACACTGATAACCTGTAGGGAAAAAAAGATACAGCCTGCATTGCAAGTTTTAAATATTTACTTACCTAATTATAAGGCAAGGTATGACATGTATAACTATGACTATAGATCCAAGGGAACAAAAGATTAACTGTAGAGGTTGCACTTAAATGAATGCAGCCATAGTGATTAAGATAATTAGCTTGGCTAGAGAAGCAGATACTAGGGTCTAGAAATGTCATCTTTGATTCTGAACACAGCTTAGAAAATTATCCAGTAGAGATGTGCATATTTTTCATCCCCATAGAAAAGAAAGAGTAATTCCTGCAATATCCAGCTCCTGATCATGATTTGTGTCTCAGAAATTATTTAGCAATAAAATATCTAGTATCCT
The DNA here is from genome assembly GCA_030556195.1 of Anolis apletophallus. Classification (NCBI taxonomy): domain Eukaryota; kingdom Metazoa; phylum Chordata; class Lepidosauria; order Squamata; family Anolidae; genus Anolis; species Anolis apletophallus. The sequence continues at coordinate 19,052,020 of JARBWK010000007.1, forward strand.
TTTATTTCAATGTTGTTGTTTGGGGGAGTTTTTTAATGCAGAAACCACTTTCTGTGTAAAACAATGTGTTTTCTATACCAGGGCTGTCCAACTTCTACCGGCCCAGGGGCCTGAATTCCGGTCACTGATGACCTGGGGGGCCATAGGGTCTGCCCCCACCTCCAGCTCCACCCCCACCCCCGCCCTGGGCTCCGCCCTCTCCCCGGCGCCCTCTCCCCTCTCCCCTTATTTTTATTTAATATTAAATATATTTAATTCCATCCTTCTCTCTCCCCTTATTTTTATTTAATATTAAATATATTTAATTCCATCCTCCCTTCTCCCCTTATTTTTATTTAATATTAAATATATTTAATTCCATCCTCCCCTCTCCCCTTATTTTGTTGACAGCAAAATCCCGTGTGGATTGCGTATTCTCGCGATACTTGCTCCGAACCCCGAAGTAGGTATTTTTAAAAAATTTATTATTTATTTTATTTTTCAATTTTTATTTTTTGTTAAAAAGCTTAGGGGGCCATAGGGAAGGGGCTGGGGGCCGTATACAGCCCCCGGGCTGCCAGTTGGACAGCCCTGTTCTATACAAAAACACAAATCTGTGCAATAAATCTACATATATTAGTGTGGAGAGGAATACCTTCTGATGTACAAAAAAACATTTCTGTGGTCGTACAGCTGCCTGTATTCTTCTTTGAGCATCAAGTAATCTCTAGAAACAAGTAGAAAATAGATATTTCCACGATGGCACCTTGTGCATGGTAGATATGAGAACATTATCATGTGACTATAGGAAACCATTCCACCAGTATATGGTTTCTCCAGCCCATGGAATTTGCCAAATTCTGTTTTAGCATTTCTATAGTCTAGCTAGCTCTTAGGACCAGAGTATTAAAACTGCTCAATCAGAAAAGGGAGAAGATCAGCAAGGAAAACGAAAAAGAAGAAAGACCTCAGTTCTGTTAAACAGAGTAGATAACAATTACATTGAAAGTAAAACATCAAACAGCTGTTCTTGTGCAACTCCAGTTCATTCTGGTATGTGTGTTTGTATGCATGTGATACAGAGCCTACATTATGTCCCAGATCTGTGCAGCATTAGTAGAAGCAGTAATTAATAGTAGCAATTAATAATTAATTTTAATCTAGATATATAAATTCTAGTGTTTGCAATTTTGCTACGTAGCTTCTCGCCCTCCTTGTATCTAGTATCCTTGACAATACAGTCTCTTTAGTATCAAAGTTTTATAGGCCATGGCTAGATCTCTAATTAATTAGTCTCCTTTAATGTAACAAATATGGGAGTGAGGGAGAGAAAGCACACACACACACACACACACAGAGTCACAATCACAATTCCATGTTTCTTTCCAGTTAAATAGCCATAATTACTTCCAGAGATTTCAAGGCATCAAGATGGTGTTTTCCACTGTTATTTATTTATTTATTTATTTATTTATTTATTTATTTATTTATTTATTTATTTATTTAGGGATTTATTAATCGCCTATCCCAGATGGCTCTGGGCGATTTACAGTAAAAAAAACCACATAGCTAAATATGTGAAACATCAAAAAATATCTAAGAGTATCTAACATCTAAAAACATCTAAAAACAATTAGCATCTAAAATCATCAAATAACAATTAACAGTCTAACAATTCTCAGCCGAATGCCGTCTCAAACAGCCACATTTTACAAGCCGTGCAAAAATCTTTTAGATCATGGGTGGCTCTGATGTAAGGAGGAAGGGCGTTCCAAAGTGATGGGGCAATCACCGAAAAAGCTCTACAACGGGTTGATGTCAGATGGGCATCCTTAGGGCCTGGAACCTGTACTAGATTCTGATGGTCTGATCGAGGTGATCTCCAGGGTCAACACGGAGAGAGGCATTCCCGTAGGTATTCTGGCCCTTGACCATGCAAGGCCTTAAAGGTTAGAACTAGCATCTTGTGAGTAATACGGAACTCGACCAGAAGCCAGTGCTGTCGGTATGGAACAGCTATTATATCGTTCCTCGTGGGGGTTCCCGTGAGGAGTCTGGCCACCGCATTCTGTACTAGTCAAAGTCTCCGGGTCACCGACAAGGGAAGGCCACCCCCCGGCAAGGGTGCCAAACTGGTTTGGGTTCGCCCGAAGGGACTTATGGAACCAACTAGGTTCCTGAATGCCCTGAGGGACTTGGAGCCTGTCAGCGTCTTGCTCGAGGAGCTAGTCACCACCTGGAACTGTAAGTTATCCGCTGCTCTCGACGAGATTGCCCCTAAACGCCCTCTCCAACCCCGCAGATACTGCTCTCCGTGGTTCACTGAAGATCTTAGAACCTTGAAGCGGGAGAAGAGACGGCTGGAGCGCATGTGGAGGAAGCTCCGCAATGGACCTTCGGAATCAGCTTATGAGCATGCTACCAAGGAGGCGAAAAATTCTCACTATGCCCCCTTGATAGCGTCTGCAGATTCATGCCCGGCTCAATTGTTCAGGATAATTCGGCAGTTGACGATGATCCCTACCATCCCAAATAATGATGATCGGGCCCTCTCCGCCGAGGCTTTTCAGAATCACTTTGCAGACAAGATTGCAATGCTCCGCCGGGATCTCCCGGCCACAGTTGATACAGTACAGGAATTTCAGACTCCGTGGCCCTCCACCGGATCCATCTTCGACCGGTTTTGGCCACTGGACGCAGAGGATGTTGACAAGATTGTCGCAGCTCTTTGTCCTACCACCTACTCCCTCAACCCTTGCCCCTCCACGCTGATTCAAGCTTGCGTGGAGGGGTTACGAGGCCCTCTGTTGAATATAGTCAACTGTTCCCTTGAGCAAGGAGCTTTTCCAGAGGAGTTAAAAGAGGCGGTGGTTAGTCCATTGCTGAAGAAGCCTGGGTTAGACCCCGCGGCTCCCTCCAATTACCACCCGGTGTCCAATTTACCGTACTTGGGCAAGGTAATTGAGAGGGCAGCAATGGACCAGCTGCAGACTTTCTTGGATGATGCAACCTGGCTAGACCCCTTCCAGTCCGGCTTCCGTTCGGGCCACGGGACAGAGACCGACCTGGTCTCCATCACAGACCAACTCCATTGCCACTTGGACCGAGGTGGATCGGCGCTGCTCGTGTTATTGGACCTCACGGCAGCGTTTGATACTGTCGATTACCAACTTTTGACACACCGCCTGGCGGTGGTGGGGATGAGGGGGACAGCCTTAAACTGGCTGTCCTCCTTCCTCCCAAACCGCCTGCAGCGAGTGAAGTGGGGAGGGATGGTCTCCAAGGGCTCCCCCTTACATTGCGGAGTTCCTCAGGGGGCCATCCTCTCCCTGCTGTTATTTAACATCTACATGCGACCACTCGCCCAATTGGTGTGGAGTTTTGGGCTGGAGTGCCATCAGTATGCTGATGACACCCAGCTCATTCTGAGATGGACCCGGGTGGAATCTGTACCCGATAATTTCCATCTCTGCCTAGAAGCCGTAACTGGATGGCTGCGAGCCAGTAAGTTGAAGGTGAACCTGGCGAAGATGGAGATCTTGTGGCTGGGCCACCCGGGGGAGATCCAGTTGCCGACGTTTGACGGCATGGCACTATGTTAAGAGCTTAGGGGTCCAGCTGGATTCAACTCCCAGAAATCCTAGCCAGTTTACCAGCTGTTTGGATTTCTGGGAGTTGAAGTCCAAAACCCCCGGAGGGCCGGTAATTGCCCACCCCTGCTCTATACGGTTCTGGCCCAGTTTACTTGTCCAAACGCATCAGCCGCTACGCCCCACCTCATAATTTAAGATCATCTGGGGAGGCCCTTCTCTTGCTCCCGCCTACTTCTCAAATATGGTTGGTGGGGACGAGAGATAGGGCCTTCTCGGTGGTGGCTCCCCATCTGTGAAACACACTCCCAATTGATATACAATCAACCCCATCCCTCCTGGCATTTAGGGAAAAAGTGAAATCCTGGCTATAGGACCAGGCGTTTGCACATTAGCACGATGCAGCACTTTAGATTGGATTGTAATGGCAAGCTGGTGGACATGGCCCAATGCTTTTACTATGGACAGAATACTGTTTTTAACTTATGTGAATGTATTTGATGTATTTTAATGCTAATTGTACTTTAATGTATTTTAAATGCTAACTGTATTTTAATGTATTTTAATTCTGACTGTTTTTGGTTTTTATTATATGTATACTGTATTTCTGGCATCGAATTGTTGCCGTTGTTAGGCTGCTCTGAGTCCCCCCTCGGGGGTTGAGAAGAGCGGGGTAGAAATGGTGGAAATAAATAAATAAATAAATAATAAAAGCGCTCTTTATATTGTTGGCAAGTGATTGAATTTTTAAAAAAGAATAGTCCATCCTGCCTGAAGCCAAAATTAACGGAAGCAATAAATTATCAAAATCTTTGCATTATATTATAGACATAAATAACATTGACGGAATGCCCATGTACACAACGAAAGGGCGTCCCATATGCAACACAAGCCACAGTTCAATATGGAGCGACACAGTATGTAGGAAAACAGTCCTGGGAAGGAGGGGAAATCGACGAAAAGGAAAAGTCTTTAAGGGAAATCAAACATTGTCCATCCTTCTTCAATTCGTAATGAACATATACCCATCCAGGTTTTCCACATAAGCCACAATCCTGTATATAGTGTGCAAATAGCTGGCTCACGGAGCAAGCAGGCGCCAAAGCCGCGACGGTGTGATGACGAGCCCGATCCGTTTCGCCCCCTACGGGGCTTCCTCAAGTGGCGGATGGTGTCAATGTGGGGCAGCGTAATGCAGGACAACACATATTCAGCACCTGGTTAGAATCCACCGGATGCGTTAGGTTGGATTCTAACCAGGTGCTGAATATGTGTTGTTCTGCGTTACGCTGCCCCACATTGACACCATCCGCCACTTGAGGAAGCCCCATAGGGGGCGAAACGGATCGGGCTCGTCATCACACCCGGCTTTGGCGCCTGCTTGCTCCGTGAGCCAGCTATTTGCACACTATATACAGGATTGTGGCTTATGTGGAAAACATGGATGGGTATATGTTCATTATGAATGGAAGAAGGATGGACAATGTTTGAACTCCCTTAAAGACTATTCCTTTTCGTCGATTTCCCCTCCTTCCCAGGACTGTTTTCCCACACCGTGTCGCTCCATATTGAACTGTGGTTTGTGTTGCATGCGGACGCCCCTTTCGTTGTGTACATGGGCATTCTGTCAATGTTATTTATGTCTATAATATAATGCAAAGATTTTGATATTTTTTTGCTTCCGTTCGTGTTTGACTGTTTAGTTTCTACTAAGATATTGCGTATTTGAAGCCAAAATTAGCCTTGTTCCTTTATATTGGTTGCAGCGGTGGGATGAAGTAAGAAAGGTCCACCTTGCCCTAATTGCTAAAAAGCCCACTACGTTATACCGGACAACCCAAAAAACCTACAACAACCCAGTCAGAAAGCCATTGCTGCTTTAAAAAATAACTCAGTCATTTCTATGTTAACTACCGTGAGAGGGGACTCTCCAATCTATTTATAATGACTCCTGATACTTTCTAGAGAGACAATTCAATGTTTTTTTGCCAGAGAAAAGGTGGTCCAGGAAGACCTGAAAGAGACAAGAACCTCTTCAAGACCACAAATTGCTTACACGATTTATAGCGAATGCAAAAGCTCCTTCTCTTTCTGGGCAGGAGGTGGTTTGACATCCCCCAAAAGGAACATCTGTTCTTGTGTTTATCAGTAGGAACTTAACAGTCTTGAAAACTGAAGTGTACATTTATCCTATCATATAATGGTGTGGACATGTACTGTTTTGTCATCTGTCACCCTTCATAGGAAAGAGTGTAAAGTATTTTTAATGAAAAGGATTGACTTGAGTGACAGCTGAGTGCCACAAAGGAAAGGGCAGCCCTGCATGGCGCATGACTGAAATTGGCTGCCGCTGTGATTTAGTAAGATTTCCTCCCTTCTGCCAGGAAGTGGATATTGTAACTCACAAAAGGTAACTTAGAGCAACACATTGAGCTGAATGGAACCTAAACTAATTCATGTTTTATTGAGTGGCCCTCTTGTCAGTGATAGCCAACAGTTAACTTGGAGGGATCACGCCAATAATCACTCACAATGATGTACTGCCAGCTTGAAAACTCAGGGGAATTGTGTCAATGAAGGAGAATTGCTTAATTGAAGAAGAAAATGACCCCAAATCAACCATTTTGAGAAAGATGAACCAACATCAGCACCATGCTGTGAAGCTTGACAAAATGCTTCAGGTTCTTAGAGAAGTCCTCACACCTTTTCCATTCAATAAGTAGAAGAAAATGTTACTAACATTGCAGTTCCTTTACCTGATCCACTTTTAAAATACAATTAGTTAAACCAGGGCTGTCCAACTTCTACGGGCCCAAGGGCCGGAATTCCGGTCACTGATCACCTGGGGGGCCGAAGGGTCTGCCTCCGCCCCCAGCTCTGCCCCCTCCCCGGCTCCGCCCCTGCCCCTGACCTGGCTCCACCCCCTCCCCAGCTCCACCTCCTCCCCGGCTCCAATTTACTTACTATTGACCTTGAGTTGTGGAGTTGTAGTTCACCTCTATCCAGAGAGCACTGTGGACTCAAATAATGATGGATCTGGACCAAACTTGGCATAAATACCCAATATACCCAAATGGGAACACTGGTGGATTTGGGGGAATGTTTCCTAATACCTTTGAGTTATTTGAGTCCACACTCAAATTGGGACACACCAAAAAAAAGCCCAAACACCTCAATGCCGTCGCAGGGCTTGATGGGGCCTCTTTTCCCAGAGGCGGGTGGAGGAGGCCCAAAGAGCTCCCTCCCTCCCTCCCTGAAGGGAAAACAAGCTGTGGGGGCAGGCACAAAGGAAGCCACGTTGCGCCCTGCACACTGGGGAAGGCAGCACAACAAGGGGGAGGGGCGCGGAGGAGGGGAAGGAAGCATCGCCAAGGTAACCGCCGCTAAGGGACCCCTCCCCCCTCACCCAACGTCCCACTGTTTTTAGATTGATTGATTCCAGCCAGGCCCTTCTTTACCCATACTGCGGGAGCCCGCCACAGGGCCGAAGCACCAACGCCGCCCGCCGTCCCGAAGAGCCCCACTGGAGCCGAGGCCAAGCTCAGGCCGGGCACGGCGGCTCTCCCATCCGTGGGGCGGGGAGCGAGGGCCCTCCACAGGAAGAGGACGGAGCCAGGAGGGGCTTTTCCTGCCTCACTCCCTTCCTCCCTCTCCCTGAGGGAATGGGGGCTGGCCTGGAAGCAGCCGCGAGGGAGGAGGCGCATGCCCAGGCCGGCCACAAATCCCGTGGGACCTGAGATTTCGGCAGCTATCGCGAGACTACGCAGCCACAGACGGGATTTCGACCTCCCTCGAAATCCCATCTGTGGCTGGCGTAGTCTCGCGATGCTTGCCTAAACCCGGAAATAGGTTTTTTTAAATTTCATTTTAATTTTAATTTTTAATTTGTATTTTATTAAAACAAGTTAGGGGGCCGGAGGGAAGGGGCTCGGAGGGCCATGTACGGCCCCAGGGCCGCCTGTTGGACAGCCCTGAGTTAAACTTATATCCCATCTTCTTTCATATGAGCCTACCTGGCACTGTTCCGTCTTTCTTTATCCTCAAAATAGCCCACTGGCTTCACTAGGATTGGTCTCACTCAGTATGGTAACTCATAGTGTCACCTTCATGGACCTCCTTCCAGACCAGACCACATCAGACGATAATATTGTAGCTAAAATACTGGAAAATTGGACAAAATCAGCTACAATTAAAAGAAAAAGAAACAGCAGCAACAAAACAAAACAGTGTCTTCTTGTAGCATGTGCAGATGATGCCACATGATTCAAAGCATCACTGTAATTGGGTAATTATGACAATTCTGATTGGAGCACATGTGCATTCGAAGATTCGAAAAGTAAATTAGCATAGAGTATTAGTCTTTTAGTACAGTGATACAGTACATGTGAATTGGACATATTTATTTATTTATTATTTCAATTTATATACCACCCTTTCCCACATCAAATATCCTTGATGTTTAAATATAGGGATAGCTTGATTAAAAATAATAAAAAAATTCTGCTGAACATTACATAAAAATAGATAGTTCTTTGGTGTCATTCATTCTAATGGCATTATCCAGTGTAATTAGCACCCACCCACACACTTCTAGTGACACTGTTGCCACAGTCCTCTGTGGCTATTGAAGCAGTGAAGTGACAGAACCAAGACTACCCAGTGTATTTTCCGATTTGGTGGAGACTTCAGCCCAAAACAATTTGGGGGTTATTTTAACACAAAAATATTTTTTGCAAATAGCAAGGATTTTTGAATGAAATGATTTTCGCAGAAAAAGCTCTGAAATGTGAAAAACTTTACCATTTTTCTGTAATTTATTTCATGCTGAAGGTGAGAAAATTTGCTGTCAATCAATCAAAATTTTATTACGGTCACAGACCAGCACAAAGTGGGCACAAGCGCCCTAAGAGGAGAAGGACAACTCCCCAGTAAACAGTTATTTAAAATCAGACTAGAAATCAGTATAAAAATATGTTTTAAAAGACAGGATATTGTTGCCTTACGGTGTCAATCATCACCCGTCTGATATTAAGGGCAGCAGCACAGAACTTAGCAACACTGTAAGTCATTGCAGTGCTAGAGTCCGAAAGCAGCAGGGTGGAATAACATCTTTCACTGCGCCCCGGGTACTTTAAAAGCCATGGCCCAATGAGATTGGATCTAAGATCTCTGTAGAACATGCATTGAAGAAGCACGTGCTCAGTTGTTTCCACATCACCAGACCCACAGGGGCATAGTCTCTGCTTGAAGGGGGTCTTCTGATACCTCCCCTCCAATACAGCCGATGGGAGGGCATGGCATCTTGCCAGGGTAAAAGCCCTTTGGTGTTTGGGCACCTCCAGGTCTGTTAGGTATGCCATGGGGACAGTGAGGTATCTAGTGGCTTCACTAACAATGAAGGCTGGGGAACAGGCTAGGTCGGATTGGTGCTCTATGTCCAGGATCCGTTGCTTAATGAGATCCTTGGCTTGGTCCCATCTCATGCTTAGCAATTGTCCTTGGGAGAAACCTAGCGTTGCGATCTTTGCTGCTACTGTTTTAATCCATGTGGACTGGAAGTCGTCTCTCATTATGAGGGGGGCAAGACCACATGGGGAGAAGGATAGGTGTAGCCAGTAATTGAGAATAGCTGTCCATATTCTCGCTTCCACTTTCACGAAGCTGTCATTCTTTATGTTATTTTATATGTGCTATGGAGACCTGTGTGTGAGTGCTTGTGTGTCCATTTATCTGTATGACTACACACACACAGACACACACACGGACACACATTATAATAATAATAATAATAATAATAATAATAATAATCTTTATTTATACCCCACTACCATCTCCCCAATGGGGACTCGGGGCGGTTAACATGAGGCCACACCCTTCAAAATACAATAAAACACAGTAAAATACAGAATACAAAACAAAATACACCAGAAATAGTAATTTAAAAAATACAATTACAAAATAAATGAAGTGATACACGAAATTCACACACAAGCACCAAATAGGATGGGCAGGCCAAGTGGTCATGATAAAATGATAAAAACCCTGGGTGACATACACAAATTATATTCAAAAGTTTCAGAAATATTTTTATTATTGAATATAAAACATGTAGAAATAAATCAGCACCAGTTGGGAGTTTATAGTATGGTTGGCTACCTTGTTTTCTATTGCAGCATTCATAAAAGAAATGCAACCACATTTACTTCTGCAGTTGTATCACGAGTTCTAACAAGTGTGGATCTTGGTCTTTGCATTCAGAAAGATTGCATCATCCATCCTTCTCAGCATGAAGGCTTCCTTTCAGAGTGACAGCAGTTTATCTGGTAATCTCATAGCACTCATAGAAGGACATTGTCATCTTGTGTTTCTTCGAAGCTAATAACACCGGCCAGCTAACCTCTTACAGAGCAGTCAGGCAAGTGAGGTTGCTCAAAAAAGGAAGGAAAGAGATGGAGATGGAGGAGGAGGAATGTAAAATAATCATGAAGGCACAATACATGGTGCCTTTTTATCTCCTAAGCAAACTGCTGACAGATATATCTGACCATATCACACTGATTATTAGGCCTGTTTGATTAAAAATGGTTCAAAACTCGTTTCGGATGTAGGGGGCACTGGTGGTTCGGATCTAAAGTCAATTCCGATTTTCACGGGGAAAAAAGTTCAAAACTGCGCCTTCCTCTGGTCAACCCCACCCAGTCCTGTCCTGTTAGTCAATAATAAGGAACAGAGCAGGGGGCAGCACTGTAATATAACACAAATCCGGTGGAAATGGATGGGATGGTCCATCCTCCACGACTTTTGAAAGACTCCTGATGATTTGGCACATGTGAGGATGTCATACTTAATTTACGCTGCCTCTGAGGAAGTCCTATTGGAAAGGACTAAACGGCCCGCTGCCGGCTTCGTATTGAGCTCCCCGCTGTCAGGCTTGGTCCCCGCACAACACGTCCTTGGAAGACTACTGTGTTGGGGCTTGATTCCCCCGGCCGCTCACAACAGCTGAGCCCGGGCGTCTTTGTCTGAGCAACTATCAGTGGACTACCTCTTCCGCCACCCCTTGCGATACAACTTTGGGCGGTGCCTGCGCTACGCACCAGGAAGACGCTTGGCGTCTCGAGCAAGACCCTGGAAACAACCCTCGTTTCACCACCCGATTACGGGTTCTAGTTCGGGCTAATTGCCCCCAGGAATTTTCCTCTTTAAAAAGGGTTTCCGCCTCTATCCTATTTAGGTTTTGATTTGTGAAGACGGACCCTTCCAGTGTTCCTGTAGCCCTGTTTTCACTGTATTGAATTTGTATGTATGACTATTCAGTGGCTATTTGAACTGTATTCTAGATTGTTTGATATGTAATGTACTTTTTGTGTAATTTCAATGCTATTTCTAATGTAATTTGTTGTGGTTCTCATTGTGTGAGCCTTATTCTGCCCATTTAAATGTATTTTGATATAACTTATCTGCTGCCTTAGTAGTATTTGAGTCAATAATAATGGACAGGGCCACACAAATTTTAGGGCCAAAATAAGGGACATCTCTTAGAATGAGGAACACATGGCAACCCTAGAACATGGCCATACAGCCCACAAAATTCACAGCAATCCAGTTATTCCGGCCAAGAAACCTTTAACAACACAATTAAATAATAGTGTGGTAAAAACAGAATTAAAATACAGTAAATACACTAAAATGACCTTTAAAACTCATATGTCCCCCAATCCCACCCAATCTTCCCAAGTCAACCCCTTACTCTTCCCCAAATGCTTATAGACATAAAAAGGTCGTGACCTGCTTGCAGAAGGCCAGCAGGGATGGGCCGCCATCCTGGTCCTTCTTGGGAGGGAATTCCACAGTCTGGGAGCAGCCACCAAAAAGCAGCCCTCTCCTGTGTTCCTACCACATGTACCTGAACGGGTGGTGGGACAGAGAAAAGGTCCTCTCCAATAGATCATAGATGTCTCTCATATTCATCGAAAGAGATATGGTCCAGATAACCTGGACCAGAGCCATATAGGGCTTTGTATTATTTATTTTTTTGCTTTAATCGTTGACAAAACAAGTAATACAGGCCTGCAATGAGAACCTTTTCCCCAATATTTTTGCTGTTTTAAATCTAGTTTTGGGTGCTGAATTTGAATTTCAAAAACAAATTTAAAATGTTGTACCACACACAATTCTTTCATAAATTTAATTTTTTTTAAAAAAAAACAATGCAGTTATTACTCGGTTTTACTTAAGTATGGATGCTGATTTTCCAGTCCGATTTGTTTTAGTGCTTTTGAATTAATTTTTGTGTTTTATACAAGTGAAGTAAAGGGTTTAAACCTCTAAATATGGAACTAGGATTATGTATTTCAATTACTGATATTCAATTGTTTTAATCTATTTTATTGTATTTATGACGTTTTTGATGTTTTATTCTCTGTATATGCGGCATCAAATTGTTGCCTTTCTGTCAGCCGCCCTGAGTCCCCCTTCGGGGGTAGAGAAGAGCAGGTTATATATAATTGAAATAATGAATAAATAAATAATAAATTTTGAAAGTTTATTAGGAGACCTTTACCCCTTTCATACTGCTTAGTACTTATTCTTATTCTCCAAACAAATTGTATTCAATCATATCTGTATCTGTATCTGTATGCCTTAATGAAGCGGAATGTTTGTATGTATGTTTGTATGTGTCCGGAGGGCGGAAGGATATGTGGCAGTTTTCTGATTGGGTCCCACTATGGGATTATTTGCATAAACAACCCATTGGCCAGCCAACATGAACATTCTGAGACTCTAAAGTGCCAGAGGGGTGCACGGTTTGGGGGTGCACGGACATGGATGATGGGACTTGGAGTACTTTCCAACCCTTCTGTTCACAGAGACCATTGTGGCCCCCAACAAAGGCTGATAAAGACCAAACTGGACACAGAGAACCCCCACGACCCACTCTACATCCTTCTGCAATTTGGAGGAGGGTGGACCATGGCTGATGGGACTTGAAGTAACTCCACTCACTTCCTGAGACTGCTGCGACCCTCATCCAATGACTGATCAAGACCAAACTTGGCACACAAAGCTCCCATGACCCACACTACATGCTGGTACAGCTTCGAGTAGGATGGACCATGGATGATGTTACTTGAAGTACCTCCACTCCCTGAGACCACCGCGACACTCATCCAATTACCAATAAAGACAAAACTTGGCAAAGAGTGCCCCCATGGCCTACTCAACATTCTGGTGCAGTTTGGGGGAGGACGGATTATGGATGATGGGACTTGCAGTACCTTTACTCACTTCCTGAGACCAATGCGACTCTCATCCAATGACTGATCAAGACCAAACTTGGCACATAGAGCCCCCATGACCCACTTTACACCCTGGTGCAGTTTTCAGGAGGATGGACCACGGATGATGGGACTTGAAGTACCTCCACCCACTTCCTGAGACTGCTGCAACCCTCATTCAATGACTGATCAAGACCAAATTTGGCACACAGAACCCCCTACATCCTGGTGCAATTTGGAGGAGGATGGACCATGGACTATGGTCCATGGTCCATAATCCTTCACTCACTTACCGAAAACATTGCGAGCCAAATGAACAACTGATATGGACCAACCTTGGCACACAATGCCTTCCTCAAATAACCTGGGCACCGCTGGGTCCTCAGCTAGTATCATATATTTTTCGCCACATTTTCTAGTGCTATCTATGTGCATTTAGTTAAAAAGCACACAACCAACCAGCTAAATAGCACACAACCAAAAAAAGACAGGTATCAGTTCTGTTTGCTACTGCATCTGATATTTGTGTTGGGGCCTGTAACCATTCCTGAAATTTTTTCTCTGTACCTGTAATCTATCTGCCTGTGTGTTAGGCCTGTAGTTTTTGGCCAGAGCCACATTTCCTTGTACTAATGCTATCTCTGTGTGCATTCAGCCAAAAAAGCACACAACCAGTTGTTTCACAAATGCACAAGTCAAAGCACCGATTCCAAAATCCTTATAGGGGCAGACAAACTATAAAGTTTCCCTGTGTTTTGGGTGAACTTGCTCTTGCTAATAATAATAATAGTGTTTAAAGAAAAAGCACATATCAGTTCTGTCTGTTATTGCATCTGAAATTTGTGTCAGGGGCCTGTAACTAACTATTCTTTGTGTTCAATAGACCTTATAGCCCATTAAAGTACACCAATTTTCTGAAAAGAAATTTCTTCTCGGTACCTGTAATCTATCTGCCTGTGCGTAACTTGTTATCAGTAACAGGAAGGCCTGTTGTTGTTGGCCACAAGCAATCTCTGTGTTTGGGAAACTCCCAACACCAGTTTAAAGTAAATAAATAATATCAGTTCCGAGTTATTGTATCCGACTGCCACAGTAGTCTGATTGGGACCAGAGCCCCCAAGCTATCATGTCAGTTTGAGCAATCCATTCTGAGTTTGGGAAAACGTATGAATAATCTCAAAGTATTATTAAATCTTGACTCTGCAAAGATTGTGAAACTGCAAGAGAAGTAGTTGTAAAAGTGACTTCTAGTTCTATAAGTCATTCAACATGAAGTGTTCCAGTGGCAGTGGGTTGGGCCATATGCCCTTTAGGTCTGCCTGTGGTTTTGGAGGAGGGAAGAAAGGGAGGGGAACACCCTGCAAACTTCAACACACAACTTTGAGTTGCGATGATAATGCTACCGTGTTTCCCCGAAAGTATGACACCCCCGATTGTAAGACGTATCGGGGGTGTCAGGGGGGTCGGCTAATGTAAGTCGTACCCCGAATGTAAGCCGTACCTCGTCGCCATGCCCACGCCGCCGCTGGCGTCGCAACCGGCCCATCGTCCCGGCACACCTCCGCGGCACACCTCCTTTCTGCCAGGCCTCCAAGGGAGGAGGAAGAGAGCCAGAAGCATGGCAAGCGTGCGCTGCGTCAGAGTGACGCGTCATCGCTGCCCCGCCCTGGCTCTCCCCCCTCCTTTCCTTTCTCCCAGAAAAGGAGGGAGAAGAGAGCCAGGGGCGGGGCAGCGCGACGACGCGTCACTCTGACGCGTCGTCGCTTTGCCCCGCCCCTGGCTCTTTTCCCCCTCCCTTCCTTTCTCCAAGAAAGGGAGGGAGACGGGAGCCGGGGGCGGGGCAGTGCGTCGACGCGTCACTCTGACGCAGCGGTGCTTTGCCATGCTTCTGGCTTTCTTCCCCTCCCTTCCTTTGTCCAGAAAGCTGCGCCGCGGAGATGCGGCGGCGTGGCGGGCGCAGCGGCGGCGGCGTGGCGTGGCGATGGGGCGTCTTAGTTTATATAAGACGTGCCCGAAACGGTAGTACCAGTACTGCTGTGATGGAACCCTCTCAATTCTAGATACCAGTTCCCGTTACTTTCGAGGAGGCAGAGCAGGACTTGCCTATTGAGTTAACAGATAATGTCTTGGAGTCTGAAGGGGGGAACTAGCAATAGAAATTGTTTCCCTCCCCAAGTCTCCCTCTGTGTCCCTAGCTGGCAGTGAGCAGGACGAGGGGCCTGCAGAGAAGGCTGCATCTCCAACCTTCATCTCCCACCCCTGCCCCAGCCCAACTGTTCTGATTGGAAGGTTGAGGTCAAACGTTTGGGATCATTTCCAGGTGCATCTTGAGTTTGCCACACATGCAGTGTGCAAGCACTGCCATGGCAAAGTCAACAGAGGAAAGGACTTGAAGCATATGTATACGAGAGGGTTGAATAAGCACCTGAAGGGGCAACATCCAACCCTGAGTCTAGAGGGCAAAATCGGAGGTGACTGCAGCAGCAGCCAGAGTACTCCCACTTCTTGGGGAAAGCTGCTTTCTTGTTGCTCAGTTGTACACTTTCCCAAAGCTGCTTTCTCATTGCTCAGTTGTGCACTTTGAAAAGGAGTGAATTTCTCAAATAGAAAAGACCAAAGCATTTGGATGGTTGGTGTTAGTACTGCAAAAAGGTGTGTGTCAATCTCCTATAGGTCAAAGTCACCTCTAGATTGATTCCTTCATTCATGGGAACAGATTAATACAGTGTCACCCAGGTGTTCTCATCACTAAGGTCAACAATGTCAATGACTTGTGCTGCTCCCAAGTCATAGAAGGAGAGGATAAAATTTAGGAAGATGAATAATTAAATAAACAAAAGCTTTTGTTCAAGTAGAGAAAACTCCTACTAAGATTCTGAAATGGAAGACTCAATCTGTTTTAAAATAATGCCTTTCCAGTAAGAAAGAAGAAGCTATTTTATTTCCTGGTGCTGAAAAAGTTTGAACAGAGCGGAAATAACACATCAAACCAAAAGAAAGTTCGGGATTTTGGTTGCCTGACCTCTTGCTTTTCCTGCTCCTGGCCTCAGGACAGACAGAAGGAAGCCCTGCCTGAGAAGGAGGTGGAGGGAGGGAACCAGACCCCACCAAGCGTTTCACTGCCGCTCAAAGGCTTGCAAAGATGCCATCATTTAGTTTGACGATCACACCTCTTTTTAAGTGTCATGATTCAAAATGCTATGGATTTCTGAGAGTTCTAGTTTTACAGGGTCTTCCGTATCTGTCTTGTGGGTCCTGCAGTGGTCATAGAATCCCAGGAATCACATGGCATTATATAGTATTGTTGTGCTGCTTCAAGTCATCAGCAGAGAAAAGGAGTTATAGCCGTAATTCTGCTAGTGGAGCTGGAGATTCCCAGGAAATACCTCTCTAGAATCTCTTTGATCATAACTCTGTGGACCACATTTGTTGTTCTCAGATCAGAAATGTATTTATTTCCCACTTTCAGAAGGGTTCTGTGGGGATGCCTTTGGGTTTCTTTTAAAGGAGTCTTCCACTTTTTTCTAGAAAAATTAGGAATTTCCTAAAAATGTGTGGATGACCCAAACATTCTGAGACTGGATGGACTTGCTTGCAGTGGAAAATGTGCCTTGTCCTCCAAGCGTGGGCTCCAGCTAGCCATATTTATTTATTTATTATTTATTTATTTCAGGAGTTTACCCTGCTCTTCTCAACCCCCGAGGGGGGACTCAGTGCGGCTTACAGTACGGCACAATTCGATGCCTACATAATAACAATATAAAACCCCAAAAAACCCCTTCAACAGTTAAGATACATTAAAATACATTAAAACAGTTGCCTTAGCATCATACACATTCATTCCAGATTAAAACCATGTTCAGTCCATAAAAGCATTGGTCCTCTTCATCTACTTTCTATTTAAAATCCAGTCCTAAAATGCTGCCAAGTGCTGGTGAGCAAACGCCTGGTCCCACAGCCAGGATTTTACTTTTTTCCTGAATGCCAGGAGTGATGCGGTGGATCGTACATCGATAGGGAGCGCATTCCACAGGCGGGGGCCACCGCCAAGAAGGCCCTATCTCTCGTCCCCACCAACCGCATCTGGGAATTAGGCGGGAGCAAGAGCAGGGCCTCCCCGGATGACCTTAGATTATGAGGTGGGACGTAGTGGCCGATGCGTTCGGACAGGTAAGCTGGGCCAGAACCGTATAGAGCTTTAAAGGTCAAAACCAGCACTTTGAATTGGGCTCGGAATTGGACAGAAAGCCAGTGGAGCTGATACAACAGGGGGGTGGTATGCTCCCTGTATGTAGCTCCAGTTAGTAACCTGGCTGCCGCCCTTTGGACTAGTTGGAGTTTCCGAACCGTTTTCAAAGGCAGCCCCACGTAGAGTGCGTTGCAGTAATCTATTTGGGATGTGACCAGAGCGTGGACCACCGTAGCCAGATCAGACTTCCCATAGCAGCTAAAAGAGATTTTTTTCAATTCCCCAAAACTCAGGAGAGATGCTAATTTTTCTGAAACCTGGGAATGGTGTCCTGGTTATGTTGTAGAGAAATTATAGGACATAGCTCTTGTAATTTGCGTGTTTTTAAAGTTTTTGTAAAAACCTAAAATTTCCCCCCAAAACCAATTTGTTGTTTATTTGTTCAGTCACTTCCAACTATTTGTGACCTCATGGACCAGCCCACACCAGAGCTCCATGTCGGCTGTGGCCACCCCCAATTCCTTCAAAGTCAAGCCAGTCATTTCAAGGATACCAACCATCCATCTTACCCTTGGTCTGGCCCTCTTCCTTTTTCCTTCCATTTTCCCCAGCATCATTGTGTTCTCTAAGCTTCCAAGCTTTCCTGTCTTCTCATTATGTGGGCAAAGTACTTCACCTTTGCCTTTAATATCCTTCCCTCCAGTGAGCAGTTGTTTTTTTTATTTCCTGGACTATGGACTGGTTTCATCTTCTTGTGGTCCAAAGCAGTCTCAGAATTTCCCTCCAGCACTACAGTTCAAAAGTGTCTATCTTCCTTCACTTCAACTCTCACATCCTTATGGTCCAGCTCTCACATCCATTGCTTTAACTATGCAGACCTTTGTTGCCATTGTGATGTCCCTACTCGTCACTATTTTATGGAGATTGGTCATTGCTCTCCTCCCAAAAAGCAAACATCTTCTGATTTTCTGACTGCATTCTGCATTATGAATGAAATATTCTGAAACTTGGGGTGGGGGGAGGTAACAGTGGTAAACATGTCCTACCACTGTAGCAAGTTTCACCCCAATAGCTCTAAAATGTGTGCTAAAGGAGCCTTGGAAGCTATAACGACCCAAGGGACGTCGGGTCACTGTGGCAGGGTAGGGCTTTGGTGAAATCCCACCACTGCCACCAATTATAACGACCTAGGTCCAATTAGAATAACTTGGTCTAATTAACCAAAATGCCACCACCAACCTAATGTTATTAGGATTTTATAAAATTAAATATGACCACCAGTTAGGCTCCTAAAGAAATATTTAACTGAGAGGATTCTAAGGAGAGGAAGAACGAAGGAGGCTTTCTTTAAAATGAACAGGAAAGAATTTATTAACTGAAGCAGGCTTTACAATAAGGCACAGATCTTTATGGTTTACTTCCACTGAGGCAACAAGCGTACGGTTACAAATAAAATGTGCTGGAGCGTATGGTTACAGAAAAGGTTTCGCTAAAGCTTAGATCTTCAACAATTCCAGTCAGTGCTAAAACTTGACTAAGAATATTGTACTGTCACCCTAATACTAAAACTAGCGGTGAACAGGTGTTTCCAACCAGGAACTTTTCTACACTAAAAGTCCCCTGAGTCTTGTCTAACGGGGTTAGCTAACTACTGCTAACTCCCCAGTCCCATGAGCCCACCTGCCTCTCTAACCCAGAGACTGCAAGGTGTTTTGTCTGACTATTCCAAGTCAGCCCTACTGGCTCTAAACTATAAGCATCACCCCAAACTCTCTGGATGTGTCACTATAGAAATAGACTATATCAGAACAACAGCTGAGGCTTGGATGTTGCTGCTCCAAAACCTCGCTCAAGAGTAAACTTTCCTGTCAGGATTTCTCCCTCCTAGACAGTTTAACTCCTCCCCCTTGGCTCTCAGCCAATCTCCTGGGAGACTTTGTAACTAGCCAGAGAAACTCTAAAGCCACGCCCCCTGTCTCTGGCAACTACCTTCTCCTAATGGCTGCTGTGTGGACCTCCCTTCCTAAGATGGATGCCAGTGAACATTCTCACTGTAAGGGAGCTACTGGTCTAATTGTTGTAAGTTTTGACCCTTGCTACACGTGGTTGGAGTCCTATATATTCACCCGTCGATGGTGCCTGCTCTACTTCTCTTTATTTGTCTTCACGGACCTTCTCACCCTTCGCACATTTGCGCTGCATCTACTGCCTGAGTTTCCAGCGTGAATCGGCTATTGGCATTCGGCTCCTGGATACTCTCCTCCCTGCGACTGTTTGCTTACCTTTCCAAGGAAAACAGGGAAGCGCGCTCCTTTTCTTTTACTTTACGGGCATCGTCCCCAGGATTACAAATCACACATTGTTTTGAACGTTTCAGCGTGCTATATGTGTTGTGACTACTTACCAAGATCAGTTTGGCATTTGTGCTATTTATTTTGCTTCTTATATGACTTTCTCGCATCGGAGAGTGAGTTCCATCATTCTTAAAGGCACAGTATTCAGATTCACGGCTGGTGTCATTTGACCTCCTACTATTTGTTTTTTGATGAGAAGGTGCCCGTGACCTATTTTCTTTTTTGATTTTTCTTGAGTATTTACTCACCAGCTATAATAGCCTTTAATAAATTTTGATTTATTGCATCATATACCTTTGGCTTCATCGTTTTTGCCTAATTCTAACCAGGGAGCCACACTGCCACACAGGCTTCGGCTTGCTCAGAATGGGTGAGTCCTTACAGAAGCCCCATTGCTGTGTATCTACTAGACAAAATAGTAATGAAAAAATTGTTACTCTCGTTATAGTAACAAAATGGAGAGTTACGATATTTTAGAAACACTTTAGAAATGACTCATCAGCACCCCTAATTTTGTAATGACTGTTAAACATTTTTTCATCTATCGCACAGCTCATTTTTATTAGGCCTTGAGAGGAGAGGAAAGCATGGAGATAATCACTTCCTTAATCAGCCATCTATGTAGCTCTAACTATACTCAGTCTTCCTTGAAGATTTTGAGATTCTAGGTTTTTTTATGGTGAACAGGAAATTGAAACTGTTATTATACAGGAAATAACACCACTCAGTCAAAATCTACACAGAAAAATACACCATGTGTTCAAAGTTGCTGTCAACATCTAACATATCTGATCAGATAGTGAAAAAGTGCAAAATTACAAGTCATTACAATATCATTCTAGGGCAAAGTTCTGTTCAATAATAAATGTGTTCACATTAAAAGAATGAGAGTTTAAAGCTAACACTATCTGATACTAAAGGGAACCCATAATCATTTCATATTCGACTAGATCAATAGACAGAAATTCACAATAAGAAAAAAAAAACCCAAACTAACTCTAATACTCAAGTGAAATGTGTCACTTCTTTTGGCTATTACAAATATTACAACAAAATATTTCATTCCTTTTCCCATTTTTGGAGAAAGGTAGAATGTAATGTAATAAAAATTAATCATACATACATACATACATACATACATACATACATGGACACACTTTTTAAAAAATAGAGAGTGAGAGAATAACCAAATCAATAAACAACCTTTCGAGGATATTCATTTATTTATTAATAAGTTTAGGGTGCAATTCTATTATTTTTAACTTTATATATTTATTTTATATACATATATAACTATATGTATGTCTGTGAAGAGACAAAAAGAGAGAATTCCATCAAGCTTATTGGTATCCAGTCCAGAATATAGGAAAAAAAAATACTTTTGGGGACTTCGATTCTCAGAAGTCTCCAAACAGGCCACTGGGATTTTGAAAGTTTTCATCCAAAAAGTTTCTTTCTCAAACTCTGGTGCTTACACATGAGTCCTCGTTGCCCGTGCACACTGTTTAGTTTTTAGCATTACTTTCAAACATTTCTTACTGCCTCACTTCATAAACTTTGTTTCTTCTATTTAAAAAAAAACATTTTCTTTTACTGTTATTTGTTTTGTTCCTGTCTGATTTTGGTTTGTTTGTTCTCAGCCTGACACTGCATGTCATCATGGGATAACATGGATTCCTGACTAGTCCTTGGAGCCTGTGATGTCTTTGGCTTTCTTTGGGAATTAATTCATCAAAGAGATTAACTATCTTTGTATGAAAAACTCTAATCCATAACAACCAGTCTTCTGTGGAAAGAATCTGTGAAGATGCAAATTTGGAAAGAGCTAGTCTTGTGTGTGTACATAGAAACTGAGAAGCTATTCATAAGTGTTAGGGATATAATTCCTTACTAAATTAGTTCATAGAGGAAGCAATTAGTAATTTCAGCTATTTTCTCTCTGTTATGAGAACATCTTTGAAAAGTATGGATATTTCAAGAACTATTTGCAGCATAAAATTCACATGTTGCTATTTTTTGTGCAAGAAACATTGTTTTTGCAAAGGAAATATTTTCTGTGCAAGCAGAAAGTTCTGCACTGAAAAGGCTATTTCTAGACCGAAATATTGTTTTCTGTGCAGAAAATGCTATCTCCTCTGTAGAAAACGCTACTTTCTGCGAAAATCTATCTAGATTACCACATGGTCATCTCTTTGGCTGAGAACTGCAAATCTCAAGATTCCATAGGAGCCGTCATGGGGTTAAAGAGAGATAGTAACCTTTTAAACAGTGTAGGGTGGCAATTTCCTATAAAAAACCAACTCTTTCCTTTGGATATGCTGGGGGAGAAATAATTATTTTTGCTTGTGAATTTTGCTTGGATATACCATTTAAAAAATTTGGTCTTTGCTCATTGTCTTTTCTCTATTAAGCATAACGTGCATTGCTGGACTCATTCATTTTTATTTATTTATTTATTATTTATTTATTATTGAGGCTTCTATGCCGCCCGACTCCCGGGGGCTCGGCGGCTCACAAGAGCCAGAGGCATAAAACAGAATTAAAAACACAAAGCAATTGAACAATTAAAACAATAGCAGAATAGGCAGTAAAACAAACGAAGCAGCAACAGGTGCCGCAGCACAGTACCCAGAGCACGCGGGCCTACTCTCCAAAGGCCTGCCTGTACAGATGGGTTTTGCAGGCCCGCCTAAATGGGAGTAAATCCCTCAGGGCCCTGGTTTCGGCCGGGAGGGCGTTCCACAGCGTAGGGGCTATGACGGAGAACGCCCTCCGGCAGGTGGATGTCAGGTGTGCCGACTTTGCTGATGGTATTTCAGGAGGTGGGCATCCTCAGACCGTAGTGATCTCGCTGGGCAATAAGGAGTGAGGCGGTCCCTCAGATACGCTGGCCCCAGGCCGTACAAGGCCTTGAAGGTAAGAACCAACACTTTGAAGGCGATCCGGTGCTCAATAGGTAGCCAGTGCAGATCCTGCAAGACAGGTGTTATGCGGCAACCTTCTGGCATGCCAGACAGGAGCGGGCGGCAGGCAGTGTTCTGCAGCTTTTGAGCTTCGGATCGCCGACAGAGGAAGGCCAACGTGAGAGCGCGTTACAGTAGTCTAGCCTTGAGATGACCGTGGCTTGGATCACCGTGGCTGGAGTCGCTCCAGGAGAGGTAGGGGGCCAGCCTCCTTGCCTGGCGGAGGTGGAAAAAAGCAGCCTTGCTGACCGCAGAGACCTGGGCCTCCATGGTCAGCTGGGAGTCCAGATGGACCCCAGGCTCTTCACAGACGGGCGCTGGACACAGCGCCGCACCGTCAGGGTCGGAAGCCGGGCACCCACCCCGCCCGGGCGACCCAGCCACAAGATCTCCGTCTTTGCCGGATTCACCCTCAACCTACTGGCTCGCAGCCATCCAGTGACGGCTTCGAGGCAATGCTAGAAATTATCAGGAACAGATTCCGGCCTGCCCTCCATCCTCAGAATGAGCTGGGTGTCAAATTTTAGATATAGTGTTCTGATGAATCCCAATTCTATCTCTCCTCTCTAATTCCAAAGAGGAAATGTATCTGTCATTATATACAAGCATGGATTTCTTTTTAGAGGACTTATCTTCTAGATAATGAAACAGAAATATTTTCAAGGCCATAAATCTATATAATTGGATCTATTTTTCAGCTCTTTTTAGTTGTTGGGAATTTGCATCTATACTGAATCCTCCATTTGGGGCTGTGTTGGAATCTACTAGCATGACCCAGCTTTCCAGATGGTTTTCTTTCCTCCTAAAATTTAGTAGTTCTAGTAGTTCAAGAACTATGATACAGTTGCACTTTGATCCATTTTACATGTTACCTCTTCTCATGGGAGAAAGGTTTATGAATTAGTTTGAGATTGTGAGCAGAGATTCAAACTCTGATCTTAAGAATCATAGTCCAGCATTAAAACCACTATACCACACTGGCTCTTATTTTCTGCCATCTCCCATATGACTTCTATAAATTAAATAAAATAAAATAAAAGTGGGAATCCTATGCCTTGTTTGGCCTTGCAACTGACCAGGAGTTCCTCCATCTTGTCTAGATTCAATTGCAATTTGTTTGCCCTCATCCAGACCTTCACAGCTGCCAAGCACTGGTTCAAGATCTGAGCAGCCTCCTTAGCAGTAGGTGGAAAGGAATTTGTGAGTTTCCTCTGCGTACATTTGACATCTGACACTTGACTCCAAAATGCCAGACAATCTCCCCCAGCAGCTTCATGTAGATGTTAAACAACATGGGGGACAATACTGAGCCCTGCAGGATCCTACAGGACAAAGGCTGTGGGGGGATTATGTCGGATGCCCGCGGTAGGGCACTTACCTTTCAAGAACCCTTTGTGGACCCTGTGGACTGGACGGGAGCAACAGCCATGGTGGCAACTCCTCATTTCCCTTGTGTTCTTCCCCCACTCCCTTTCCACACTCCTTCCGTCCCCCTTCCCCCCTTGTTTTATTCTATGTTGTAAAAATGCCTTAAATAAAGATATTTTTTTTAAAAAAAGGACAAAGGCTGTGAAGCTGAGCAGGTGTCCCCCAATAACACCTTCTGAGAACAATCCTCCATGGTCTACAACAGGGGTGCTCAGAAAGTCGATCGTGATCGACTGGTCAATCTTGGGACCCAGGGAGGTCGATCCCAGCTGGATGGGACGCTTCTGAGGGGGCGGAGCCATGCCGCGCCAAGCCCCGCCCCCTCCACCGGCTTCAGCATTTCCATAGCTTCTCCTGGGTAGAAGAGGATAATCTTATACACAGAGTAAGGCTCTAATGCTAACAGCATTCAAACACGCTATGAAAGCTAGCAAAGAATAAAGAGTATGCAAAATTGTGTCTTTCACTTTTTTATATAAAAGTATCAAAGTATACCATTCAGGTATGGTGCAAGGTGTAGGTATATTTCACTATATAATTTCACAGTGTTCACATAATACATTCACATTTGTGACCATATATCAATCATTCATAGTATGCATATAACAATATCACAAAGTGGATATCACAGTGTTAATATCACATAAATTCTAAAGCAAGGTACTGGTGTAACTATAACAGAACCAACAGTATAAACCTGTATTTCCACCGTAGGGTAAGTTCACTCTAATGTTAGCATGTAGTGTGGCTGGGAAGATCCCTGGATGTAAACAATGAACTGCTTCACCGCCTGGGAAACAAACACCACTTGGCTGGAGTTCAGTATAGCTGCTAAATGCTGGGTCAAGCTTGCTCGCCATGGACTGGATGTGAAAATATTCCTCCTGCAGCGACGCAAGCCTCCTCAGCGGGTACATGCCAATGTGGCAAACGCCGGTGCAGCCTCTGAAGAAGCCGCGGGCTCCATCCACCACCCAGGAGCCCCGAAGCGGTTCGAGCTCTGCACAGTAAACCGTCAGGCGAACCGCGTAGGACTCCTCAAACATCTCTGGATCCACAGAACCACAGCCTCCTAGCCCACCCCATTCTGCCACCCCAGCGGAGGACAGACGCCCAGCATTTAGCAGCTATACTGAACTCCAGCCAAGCGGTGTTTGTTTCCCAGGCGGTGAAGCAGTTCATTGTTTACATCCAGGGATCTTCCCAGCCACACTACATGCTAACATTAGGAGTGAACTTACCCTACGGTGGAAATACAGGTTTATACTGTTGGTTCTGTTATAGTTACACCAGTACCTTGCTTTAGAATTTATGTGATATTAACACTGTGATATCCACTTTGTGATATGTTAGAGGCATACTATGCCTGAGTGATATATGGTCACGAATGTGAATGTAGGATGTGACCACTGTGAAATTATATAGTGAAATATACCTACACCTTGCACCATACCTGAATGGTATACTTTGATACTTTTATATAAAAAAGTGAAAGACACAATTTTGCATACTCTTTATTCTTTGCTAGCTTTCATAGCGTGTTTGAATAGAAGAGGATAATGCCAAGCCAGTGGTGGCTATCTATGCCACCACTGGCTTGGCATTGTCCTCTTCTACCCAGGAGAAGCAGTGGAAATGCTAAAGCCAGAGGGGGGGGGCGGAGCCAAACCCCGCCAAGCCCCGCCCCTCTGCCAGCTTCAGCATTTCCACTGCTTCTCCTGGGTAGAAGAAGTAATGCCAAGCCAGTGGTGGCATAGATAGCCACCACTGGCTTGGCATAACCTTTCTGTACCCTGGAAAAGCTGTGGAAATGCTAAAGCCAGAGGAAAAGGGGTGGAGCTAAGTCCCACCAAGCTCCGCCCCTCTCCACAGCCAGCTTCAGCATTTGCCACCACAGCTTCTCAGGAGAAAGTGGAAATGCTAGAAGGGGGGTAGCCCCGCCCCTTCCCATGCCAAGCCAGTGGTGGCTATCTATGCCACCACTGGCATTCTGCATTACAGTGGCCCTCTTCTACCCAGAAGAAGCAGTGGAAATGCTGAAGCCAGACGGAGGGAGAGGGTGGAGCCAAGCCCCGCCTTGAATTCCCAGCTACCGATACACCCTGTTCTCTCTTGGTAGAGCTTTCTGACGTGGTTTTAGTTTAAGTAGCTCGCATGCTGAAAAAGTGTGGGCACCCCTGGTCTACAATATCGAAGGCCGCTGAGAGGTCTAAGAGAACCAACAGGGATTTACTCCCCCTGTCAAGTTCCCAATGCAGATCATCCACTAAGGAAATCAAGACTGTTTCAGTTCCATGTCCCGGCCTAAATCCAAACTGTGACAGATCTAGAAAATAATTTTCTGCTTAGAACACCTGGAGTTGCGAGACCACCATATGTTCCAAGTCTGTTGGGTATCTACATAATGCAATGTGAAATAAACATAAGAAACTTGTGTCTTTACTTTCAGTAGAATGTATTCATGACCAGTGTAATCTGGCTTGATGCTTTTAGATGATGTTTCAATTGTGTATTACCACTTGGAAGTGGGTTGAACTGGGTGGCCCTGTTGGTCTCTTTCAACTTTATGATTCCATGATCCATGACCAATTTTAATTTATATAGTAATGAAACCAGCTAGTTAATAGTGTACATACATTACATTTTAAAAAAATATAATGGTTTGGGTAAGTTATTGTAAGAAAATCGACTCAGGTAAGAAGGCATTTCAGTGAATGAGTAGAAAAGCTCATAGTTTGGGACACTTTTGCAAGCATCTCTTATGCTGAAGAATAGAAACTACAGAGAGTCCCCGAGTTACAAGCAGTCAACTTACAAATGATTTATAGTTACAAATGAAGGTGAGACAGCAGGAAGAGAAATATAAGCCTAGGAAGAGAAATTTATTCCTGAAAGACTTATGGGGAAAGTTTTCAATATTTCAACTGAAGTTTTATCATCAATCCTTGTTTCCACAATAATCCAAATTTTTCAAAATCAAATTATTACGGGGAGAGAAAGTGAGGTGCAATTTTCTCAACAGGGGCCAAGAAAAGCAAAGTAAATACTAGGCATGAGAAAAAAGTTATGAAAATTAAATGAAATCGGAAGGGATTCGTATGTAATGGGACTTTCAAGTTTATACGCATCGCAGTGGCAAACCCGGAAGTGGACTTTCTTTTCCGCACTTCCTGGGCCCAAATTTCTGATAGATTTGTAAATATTTTGGATGCCCCCCAACAGGAAAATTTTCCCCTCCAAAATAGCTTTCCAGACATTACTCACAGTCAGATCGGGGCCTTTCCATGCTCGGAGCCTAATTAGAGTGAAAGGTCTTCCTGTAGGAAGTGAAAAAGGAGCCAGAACCATAGAGTTCCACATCGCGATTCCTAGAGATGTTTTGGAGGACTGAGAGGAAAATAGCGGTTTAAACCCCCAGGAAATTAGGCTGGATAGAAGGACAGATGAAAAGGACATTAAAAGACCGAGGGAAGGGGAGCAGGGGGTGAAAAGAGCACGGAGAGCAGAAGGAAGAGTTCAGAATCAGGAAAAACCATAGAGTTCAAACGGAGATTCCTAGAGTGGTATGGAAAACTGAATGGGGAAAAGCTGGAGTGAGGAGAATTCTACAGAAGCAAGTCCTACACCAGAGGTGGGCAACTATTTTATTTAATAATATTAATTATAATATATTAATGCATTATATGTCCCTGCAAAGAAACCCTGTCCTTTTATAATAATAATAATAATAATAATAATATATTAATGCATTATATGTCCCTGCAAAGAAACCCTGTCCTTTTATTATAATAATAAAAATAATAATAATATATTAATGCATTATATGTCCCTGCAAAGAAACCCTGTCCTTTTATAATAATAATAATAATAATAATATAATATTAATGCATTATATGTCCCTGCAAAGAAACCCTGTCCTTTTTATTATTATAATAATAAAAAAATAAAAAAATATATTAATGCATTATATGTCTCTGCAAAGAAACCCTGTCCTTTTATAATAAAAATAATAATAATATATTAATGCATTATATGTCCCTGCAAAGAAACCCTGTCCTTTTATAATAATAATAATAATAATAATATATTAATGCATTATATGTCCCTGCAAAGAAACCCTGTCCTTTTATTATTATAATAATAAAAAATAAAAAAATATATTAATGCATTATATGTCTCTGCAAAGAAACCCTGTCTTTTTATTATAATAATAATAATAATATATTAATGCATTATATGTCCCTGCAAAGAAACCCTGTCCTTTTATTATAATAATAATAATAATATATTAATGCATTATATGTCCCTGCAAAGAAACCCTGTCCTTTTATAATAATAATAATAATAATATATTAATGCATTATATGTCCCTGCAAAGAAACCCTGTCCTTTTATTATTATAATAATAAAAAATAAAAAAATATATTAATGCATTATATGTCTCTGCAAAGAAACCCTGTCCTTTTATAATAATAATAAAAATATATTAATGCATTATATGTCCCTGCAAAGAAACCCTGTCCTTTTATTATTATAATAATAATATATTAATGCATTATATGTCCCTGCAAAGAAACCCTGTCCTTTTATTATAATAATAATAATAATATATTAATGCATTATATGTCCCTGCAAAGAAACCCTGTCCTTTTATTATTATAATAATAAAAAAATAAAAAAATATATTAATGCATTATATGTCTCTGCAAAGACACATGGTGGGAAGTGGTATGATTGGTCCAGAACCTACTAAGGTGGAGGCGATACACAAGTGGCCGATACCCAAAACCAAAAAACAGGTCGGTCCTTTTGGGATTAGCCAGTTATTATCGAAGGTTTATCCCAAATTTTAGCGAATTGGCGACTCCATTGACAGGCTTAACCAAGAAGGCATGTCCAAATGTTGTAGTGTGGACACCACAATGTCAGGAGTCAATGGACAAGTTAAAACAGACCATAACATCACAGTCAGTGTTGAAAGCTCCAGATTTTGATCGTCCATTTATATTAACGTGCAACGCATCAGAAACAGGTTTGGGAGCGGTTTTAAGTCAAGCTGACGAGGATGGGGAAAAGCATCCTGTAATGTTTTTAAGTAAAAAGCTATTGCCGAGAGAAAGTAGTCTTTCTACCATCGAGAAAGAATGTCTCGCCATAGTGTGGTCGATTCAAAAACTGAGACCATATCTGTGGGGCAGGAAGTTTGTTTTGCAGACGGATCATGCGCCATTAAAATGGCTGAGTAATGTTAAGGGTACTAACAACAAACTCTTAAGATGGAGTTTACTCTTGCAAGACTACGATTTTAAGGTAGTGCATGTGAAAGGCAAATCGAATGTAGTAGCTGACTCTTTATCGAGAGTTACTTAAATTCAGATTACAGAATGGATATGGTTTGTATATAGTTGTGTAAGTATAAATGTGTTTTTTTTTAAATAGAAGTTTATTGAGTTTTCATAGCATAAAAACAGACAAACAACAAAGAGCCGTCTCCAGATGAGACGGTTGTTCCGAGAAGTTCGGAAGAACAAAGAGAGAGAGAAAGCAGAAAGTTAAAAGAGGATAGTCAAGAAAGTAGAAAAAGATAGAGACAGCAGAGAGGAGAGAGCCCAAGAGCCCTTCCTTCCTGCTGAGTGGAAGCAAAAGGGTAGAAAGTGGTGTAAGTAGCGTGATCGTGTTCGGAGGTCGAGGGGTTTGATTCCAGGCCCGCTCATTCCCGTTCTAAAGTTCGTGTTATTCATTTGTGTCCTGCAAGGGGGATAGAGGGGGGGAGAGAGTTCAATCATCTTGTCTCTATAACAAATTTAAGTCTACATTAAATTCCCTTTTACAATAGTTTCTTATTTTTGACCAGTCCAATGTCTCCTTCTCTTCTTTAGTCTCTTGGCGCAGTTTCTCACTTAGGGCCAGCATTTGGATGGCTCCCCAGAGTTTGGAGAACCAAGCATCTTTCGTCGGGGGTTCCACATCCTTCCATTGCTGGGCAAAGGCCATTCTCGCTGCGGTGGTACAAAGTGTAAAGATTTTCCAGTCCTCTTTAGGGAAGCCATTGTCCTTTATTCCCAGCAGAAAGAGGTCCGGTTTTCTTTCGACCTTCCACCCCAATATTTTATTTATTTCTGCCTGGATCATTTTCCAGTACCTGATTGTTTTACCACAAGTCCACCATACATGGAAAAAGGTACCGCTAGAACATGAGCATCTTCTGCATTTCGGGTTAAGATTCTTATATATCTTGGCTAGCTTGGCTGGGGTTAAGTGCCACCTATATATCATTTTTATCCAGTTTTCTTGATATGCATAGCTGGCCACACTACCCACGTTCTCTTTCCAAATTTTTGCCCATGTTTCTTTATTAATTTTATAACCTAAGTTTCTAGACCAGCTCTTCATATATTCCCTGTCCTGGTTATCTTCTGTTTCCCATTTTAATAACACCTTATAAATTTTTCCCACTATTTTCTGATTCTTACCCAGCATGATTTCCTCTAATTCGTTGCTGTCCTCCTCGAACCCCTTTTTTATATCTGTTTTGAATTTCTCTTTTATTTGTAGGTACGGAGCCAGCCCAACACTATCCCTTCTAGTTTCAATTGATCCATATTTTTAAGCACATATTTTTGCCCGTCCCACTCAATCAGTTCCCTGTATTGAGCCCATCTTTACTTCCTAGTTCTCTGATCCTGAACGCCTATTGGGGACAACCATAATGGGGTCTTTTTGTATATTTTTTTCCAATACTTTATCTAGACTTTTAAAATCGCCTCCCTGGTATAGTGGTTCTTGAACCCCGCATCCACCTTAAGCTTGTCATATCCCATGTAGGCATGAAAACCAAACCTTAGGTCGTATCCTTCCAGATTCAACATCCTATCCTCTTTTAGATTGACCCATTCCTTGCCCAGGCGAGACAGTTGGCCTCGAAATATATCTTTAGGTTGGGTACTCCCAGTCCCCCTCTTTTTTTACTATCTTGCATGGTCTTCATTTTTACTCTTGGTTTTTTTCCTCCCCATAGATATTTTGACATGTCCCTAGTCCAAGTTTTAAATTGATCATCTTTTTTTATTATTGGGATCGTGGAGAAGAGAAAATTGATTCTGGGGAGTATCATCATTTTAAGTGACGCTACTTTTCCCATCAAGGATAGGTTAAGTTTCTCCCATTTCCCCATATCCTTTTGAATTTCTTTCCATAATTTTATATAATTGTTTTTAAATAGCTGAGAGTTTTTTGATGTTAACTCGATTCCTAGATATTTTACTTTACTTACTATTTTGATTCCTGAGATCTCCTCCAGTTTCTGTTTCTCTTCTCCACTCATATTTTTGACTAACATTTTATTGTGTTTTGTTCTTAAGTATAAATGTATATGTGAAAGGTATAAGATTATATAATGTCTTGCTAACGGCATTATTTTTAATTCACTCTGGACAGAGAGAATTAAAAATAATTTCGGGAGGAAGGAAGGTAATGTAATGATGATGATTATTTGTGTGTAAATGTTGTGTGACATGTGTTAAAATGTATGTTGTTTTGAATGTTCTATGGTTTGTTTCTGTGGGTGAAACAGAAGGGAGGCATGGCAGAAGCTTAGAAGAGCTGTCGCCATGGCAACCAGGGCTAGAGGCTAGTAGAATGTTCAGGTTTGAATTCTACAGTTGGAAAAGAGCGGGAAGCCAACTGCCAAATGAGAGGGGGAGGAGTTATGTTCTAGTTGAGAGTGTCCTAAGGACTGAAAGAGAACGGTCCAGTGTTAGTGTGTGTCTTAAGGTCTGCTAGTGAGCAGTCCAGTTAAAGGGTATAGAGACCCTAGTTAAAGTTGCAGGGGTTTATAGAGGTTTAGTGGAAACCCTATAATAGGTCCCCATTGTGTTATGTAACAGAAAAAGTTGTGCCTCTAAGGAAGTTTGAAACCAACCAAGATTGTACCCATTTGTGTCAAAATAAATTGTTTGCATCTTAAAAGGAAAACACCTCTCCTGATTCTTTTATTGGTGGTGGCCCTCAAAGTCAGTGGTCAGCCGGATAAATGGTGGCAGCGTGGTCAAGTGGTCACTGAGAAGTTTTAAAACTCCAGTCAGTTAAATGGTGAAGGGGTGAGACAGTACCCTGCCAATAAACGTGAAGTTGCTGAGGTAACTTCGAGGTTTCCTTAGATTGGAGGTCAGCAGTGTGGACATAGAAAGATTGTCCAGTCTGAGGCCGGTCAAGAAGTGGAGTGGTCACATATTGGCGGCAGCGGTGGGATCTTTAAGAGAGGGTCCACCCTGTCCAGCCGGTTGATTTGAACGTAGCTTCACCGCACCTGTCCTTTTATAATAATAATAATAATAATAATATATTAATGCATTATATGTCCCTGCAAAGAAACTCTGTCCTTTTATTATAATAATAATATTAATAATAATAATATATTAATGCATTATATATCCCTGCAAGGAAACCAAGGGAAATGTTGCCCCTTGATTTGCCTGTGCTTAAAACAGTGCCAGTCCTGTTTCCCTGCTTTGCCTACTTTAGAACTAATTAAGAATTTCGTTAGTAATTACGTTACATTTTAGAACTTTTGGGAAATTTTTTTGTAAGTCTTTCTATTACTAATCAAAAGAAAAATCCCCCCCATTTGATTTTTGAATTGCGATTTTTGGTTCTAAACCAAGCCTAGTAAATACCACAGGGGTGTTAACCTTTTCCTATGCTAGCCAAAGATAGATAGATAGACAGATGAGAGAGAGAGATGAAGTTCCAATTTACATACAAATTCAGCTTAAGAACAAATCTACAGAACCTGTCTTGTTCATAACTTGGGAACTATCTGTATACACCTCCAAACAGATAGCCATTGAAGCCACCTAGAAGCATAAAAAGATCTCAAATTGTTGGGTTTTTTGGTCTTGTTTTTCCATTCAGATGGTTGTGGGTCCTGTTCTCATCTTGTTTGTAATTTAGGAACTTCCTGTATGTCAACAAATATCCAAAATATAGATTTTTATCCACCTGTGGTTCTATACAAGATGTTACGAATGTCTAAAAATGAAGGCATATACTAGTGAAGACTGAGTCATATAAATTCCTATTTTAGCATCAATTAATGTATAACAAATGAGGAATACATATCTGTTTCAGAACAGTCATCATATTCTAGTCTTCATGCACTGTAGCACTACATATTTTGAAATAAAATAAGGACGATTTATCTCACAAGGAAATAGTATATCTACACACTTCTTCATCAAACCCATGCTTATCTGCATAGTTTTGGTTTATTAACATTAATGCCATGAATCTCATAAACTCTTTTCTGCTACTTTCTTCTTCACTATAGTTTATATATATTTCTTTCTTTTTGTCTAGATTGATGGTGGTGGAATGCCCCAAGCTCCAGCCTTGTGACTCCAACCACCTTACATGATAGATGCTAATGTCCTTTTTTAGCAATGCACTATGTATAAATCTTGATATTATTGATAGGGAGAAATAAAAGTTTTATTTGTTAATGAAATATGATGTAGCCTTTGTCGTGCTCTACTTAAACACCATCAAGGAATATATCAAGGGGTTTTTTTTAGAAGTCAGGAGCAGCCCCGGGCTCTCTATAATTCTAATTGATGTAAATGAAGAAAATAATGAAAGCTTGTGTGTGCTGACCCTGTTATACAGGGTGGTTCACCTCAATTAATCAAAGAACCTTTAGAGGAGCTGAGAGCATCTGGCCAGAATAGAGAGTTCTTCACTTATGGATGCTCTCTCGGCAATGTGTGAAATGCTGTGCTTAGATTTCTGGTAAAGAAATATGGTTACATTATCAATGTCTGTAGTCCTTTTCAAAAATAACAATACGGATAGGAAGCAGGTCCTTGTTCCAAGGAGGTTGGAATCTACATTCCAACAGAGGAAAAAAAGGCAGAGAGAAAAAGAGAGAGAAATGGGAATTGAAGGAAGAGACACATAGAGAAAAAAGGAAGAGAGAGAAAAACATGATAGGTGAGAACATGTCCTATATATGTACCATTACAACATTATCAAAAATGATAAAAAACTGCAAATGTTAAAATGAAAAGATTAAAAGCTCCACAGAAAGGGAAGCATGTTACTCTGTCAATTGAGAGGAACAGTCTGAAGAAGACAGTGCCTATTACGCAGGCCATCTCTCCATTCAACTAGGAATACTTAATTTTCAAGATTTCGTGTTGTTAAAGATATACTCCAGACAGGCACGTAGCCAGGATTTTGATTGGGGGGCTGAGTCTATTGGGGGTTGCCATTTTTTGATATAAGAAATAAGGGACATTTACGGGATTTTTCACAAAAATAAGGGACACTTCATTAAAATCTTGAAACTCAAACATTAGGTAGAAATAGTTTTATTAACAGAATAAGGTAATGATTGAAACTCACAAAAAAACCTGACTTATACCCTCTTAGCAGTACATGGTATGTTTCTGCATGCTTTGTCATGCAGAAAAAACATCATTAGAACTACCTAATTTTCTCCATCCTTATTTAGTACTTGACTTTGCTGACTTTAAAAGTGCACTGTCTAAACATTAAAATAAAATACATTTTATAAGACAGTACATCTTCATGATTATTATGTCAATAGTTAATGATATAGTATAGCATGGGATACACAGCATTGTATAGTATTGGGATGCACAGCTAGGCCTATTTTAAGAGTAACTCTCAAGCAACCAGAAACTATCTTTATCTAACATGATCCAACATTCCCCTTGGGAAACGGTTAATTAGTCTCCTGTTCTTTGAAAAAGTCCTGTATCGCCTCTTCCTTCCAACGGGAATGCAGGCTGCCCTGCGAGTTGGAATCCCCGGGCAGGCATTGCCGTGGAAACCACAGCGCACACCTTCCTCTGGTCAACCCCGCCCAGTCCTGTCCTGCTAGTCAAAAATAAGGGACAGGGCCTGAAAATAAGGGACACAAATTTTAGGGCCAAAATAAGGGACGTCCCTTAGAATAAGGGACATATGGGAACCCTAGCTGAGTCTGAGTGAGAGAGGATCTACTCTAGCAAACCTTTGGTATCGTTATCCCAATACCCTCATGCATATGGGATATATTGAGCATGGTGATCAGATCATGATATGAATAAACATAACCGTTTAAATAATGTACTAATAAGGCATTCTCGCGGACCACCCTGAGAATTTCGGGGGGGCTGAAGTCTCTCAAGCCCCCCCCTTCCGGGCTACATGCCTGCTCCCAGCGTTATAATGGTTTAGATCCCCAAGTCAAGGTATAGGCTCCTGGGCGCTTGACTCCAGACAATACATAGGGGTTTCAATCTTTCCTTTTATTCTTCTATTCCATTCTGTTCTATTTCTTCATTTCTACTATACTTTTCTCTAGAACTAGGGTTAGGACCACCTGTCTGAAATAATCAATTTTCTCTTCACTGCTAGATTTTTAAAAAACTATCCATATTTTGAAGACATCTTACAAGTTGGCAGGATGGAGGGGATGTCATTGACCACTATAGAATACTGAGTGGATAGACACAAAGTTCTGTAAAGACTAACCCCATCAACTCAGAAGTGGATGAAAGAAATACCTTGGTCTGGGGTGAAAAACTTGTGTTTTTCAGGAAAGGAGGAAAAACACTAAAGGAGTTTTTCCTTAACTGGGTTTTATGATGCTTGAAAACCTCCCTTCTCATTTTTCCTGGAGTATTCCAACATTACACATTCTTGCTGGGATCATAAATGGGTTATAAAATAACAAGAATTACAGGCAAAAGAGTAATGTAGCTAAAATACATACAAAGAATGATGAACAAAACAGCACTAAATTATCTTATGAAATCAAAATGATGTAAATCATTGAGTCAAAAAATTGTCAATTCCCCCAAAGCCTGATGGTTTGAAAAAATATACACCAATAAATAGCAAAAAAGGCCCCATCCTCCCTGGAAAGAGAGTCCTGAAATCTCAGAGAAGGCTTGGGGAAGACCCTTCTTGCTCATCCACTAAATTTGTTTGCAAGGATGGTGGGATAGAGAGCAGCACTAGTTTGTAGAAATTAAGAGTTCAGGTAGGTTTATAGGGTAAGCCATCGGCATTGCCTCTGAAAAATCCTGAAAATCTCTTGGGAAGACAAGGAGACAAATGTCAGTGTTCTAGAAGAAGCAAAGACCACCAGCATGGAAGTGACGATCCTTCACCATTAACTTCACTGGACTGGCCATGTTGTCCGAATGCCCAATCACAGTCTCCCAAAGCAGTTACTATACTCCCAGCTCAAGAACAAAAGAAACAAAATATTGGTGGACAGGGAGAGAGATTTAAAGATGGGCTTAAAGCTGTTCTTAAAAACTTTGGCAAAGACATCAATAACTGGGAAGCTCTGGCCCTTGAGCATTCTAACTGGAGGTCAGCTGTAATCAACAGTGCTGTGGAATTTGAAGAGGCATGAATGGAGGGTGAAAGGGAGAATTGTGCCAAGAAGAAGATTTGTCAATCAAACCCTTGTGGGGACTGCCTTCCATCTGGAAATCAATGTCCTCACTGCAAAAGAACATGCCAGTCAAGAATAGGTCACCTATAGTCACCTATGGGCCCACTGCTAAGACCCTACACTTGGGAGGCAATCATATTGGAATACAAGGGATCGCCAATGATGAAAATACAGTCTTACAGATATACTGGACACAGGCTGTACAGGGCAATATTGGTCATAGGCAATTTTAAAACAGGGCAGCTATCAGTGGAGTTCTCAGCAACATCCCTACTATGGTGCCCAGTGCCCGGTGTCCTGGATCAATGTGCCAATGCACAAAGCTGCAATCTATGGGCTATAGAAATGAAAACAGCTGCAGCTAGAGGGAGTAGAGGGAGAAATGTCTCATTGGATAACTTACTGACATTGGACCTACACCAATATTGACAAATGAGATTAAAGCAGAGGTTCTTGTGCAGGCAGCTTGGGTAGTCTAGGACCTGCGGCTGGCAGAGCAACACTCAATGTCTTTTTATATATATTTAAAAAATCAATTTTATTGAGTTGCTTTTTACATTCATAAAATAAAATAATAAGAAAGCAAAAAGAATAGATTAAGAATAAAGGTGAGTTAATAGGAGAGAAGAAAGAGGGGAAAGAAGAAGGAAAAAGAAAAAAGAAAAAGAAAAGAGAAGGAAAAGAAAGGAAAAAGAGAAAGTAAGATTTATACCAGTGTTTCTCAACCTGGGGGTCGGGACCCTTGGAGGGGTCACAAGGGGGTGTCAGAGGGGTTGCTAAAGACCATCAGAAAATACATTATTTTCTGTTGGTCACGGGGGATTCTGTGTGGAAGGTTTGGCTGAATTCCATCGGTGGTGGGGTTCAGAATGCTCTTTGATTGTAGGTGAACTATAAATCCCAGCAACTTCAACTCCCAAATGTCAAGGACTATTTTCCCCAAACTCCACCAGTGTTCACATTTGGGCATATTGAGGATTTATGCCAAGTTTGGCCCAGATCCATCATTGTTTGAGTTCAAAGTGCTCTCTGGATGTAGGTCAACTCCAACTCCAAAACTCAAGGTCAATGCCCACCAAACCCTTGCAGTATTTTTAGTTGGCCATGGGAGTTCTGTGTGCCAAGTTTGGTTTAATTCCATCGTTGGTGGAGTTCAGATTGCACTTCTACTGAACAATAAATCCCAGCAACTACAACTCCCAAATGACAAAATCAATTCCCCCACCAACCCCAGCGGTATTTAAATTTGGGCGTATGAGATCTTTTGTGCCAAATTTGGTCCAGTGAATGGAAATATATTCTGCATATTGGATATTTACAATTCATAACAGGAGAAATATTACAGTTATTACAATAGCAACTAAAATACTTTTATGATTGGGGGTCACCACAACATGAGGAACGGTATTAAGGGGTCACGGCATTAGAAAGGTTGAGAACCACTGATTTATACTAAAGTAGAGGAAATTGATAGTCGCTAAAAGGTTAGAAGAGGAAATAAAGTTAAGTAAGGGAGAGTATACATTTAGATGGACAGATAACAGTTGATCTCCCACAGGGATTCATTTATTTCTTGTAGGTTCCCATTCATAATCATATGTCACAGTTTCGCCATTCTTCCATTTGACTTTCCTACTGTTATCTTCTTTGCGTTAATTACTTGATCTTTATTTCTTTTAAGTAAGATCTCACCAGTTGCCAGTCTAATCTGGGGTGGTTGGGGTTTTTTTGCATTTGGTCATATACCATGCTTTTCAAAGAGTCCAAATCCATAAATTCTCTTAATTTGATAATCCATTCTTCGACAGTTGGTGGTTCTTTGTTCTTCCATTTCTTTGCCAGAACTGTCCTTGCCGCCGCAGACATATAGTAGAACAGCTTATCATTATTTTTCTCTATGTCGCAATCCATTAAATTTAAAAGATAATATTCTGGTTTTACATCGAATTTATTCTTCAATATTTTTTGTACATGTGCATGTATAGTCTTCCAGAATTTTTTTTACAAGTCCACCAACTATGTAGAAAGGTCCCTATTTGTTCCTCACACTTCCAACATCTGTTGCTTAAATTTTTGTAATATTTGGCTAGTTTCAGGGGTGTTAAGTGCCAAGGAAAGAACATTTTGTACCTGTTTTCTGATACTGTGGTGGACCCTGAGTACTTGATCTTTTCCCCCATATCTCCTCCCATTCCTTTAACAATCTTGAGTGACTTAGATCCTGTGCCCATTGGATCATACTATCCTTTATGAGTTTCGTTTAGCAACACTCAATGTCTTGAGGAAGGTGAGATTGTTTTCCCTCATCTCCTAGAAGGGTTGTGCTATGGGAAGGTGTATGAGTAAAATGGCATTTGGTGGGGTTTGTTTTCTGTTCAGATCAAAATCCAAGCTGAGGTACAATTCACCTCACTAGTGAGATTAATATTTCCAAACCAAAATGTATATGTTCAACATCATGTTTGAAACCAAGGCAACTATTTTCTTTTTATTATTATTTTTGAGCTAGCAAGCAAAAAATCTGCTTTGGGATTCCATGAAGTTTAGTTTGTTAGATTTGGACCAGAGAGGGCCAGATTCCAAAATACGAATTCAGACATGACTTCCATAAAGCAACCTTGGACCAGAACGATCTCTACTCGCTCTCTGTTGCTGTGACGGTGCAGCAAGCGCCACTTGCATGGAAAACATTAAGCTCCAAAAGGTTTTGCTTTGTTAAAATGTGTTTTTCAAGCTTGCACTGTTTGTTAAAGATTTGGTTGCACTGATTGGTTCTTTGTACCTGTCAATCATTGTTTAACAAAGCCCAATTAAGTTTGTTCCGCTCCTTTTCCCAGGGACTTTGGGAACATGGCCATTTTGTTTAGCAGAGCTTCCCTGGATTTCTCCAGAAGAGGACATACCTGAAGGTTTGCCAGGCCAGGCCAGGCCTTGGTCAAGCCATCTTTCAACACCAAACTGACTTTCCTTGGGACTCATTCAGAAAGCCCAGCATACCGGACGGTTGGGCAGCTCTGAGGAGAATTCAAGTAAAGGTGGGGTGTTCTCCTCAAAGGTAAATGTAAGAAGGCAGGGAACGTTTTCATAATATGCAAGTTCAATTATTTATTCATAATCACACAAAATTAAAGTGGAATCAGAGTGGATATGCTGTATAAGTAGAAAAAGATCCATCTTCCAATCCCAAAATCCCAAAATAGTGTTCCAATAAATTGCGGATAATCCAAATGTGGGTATATAATCTGGGATAGAAAGGAAGGGTGCTGGTTGACGGTCAAAGTAAGGCCTCGCCGTTTCGCCTAATGAGGCTTCATCTGGACCCGAAAGATATTAATATCCACATATAGAAAGCAATTCCACTGGTCCAGTAGATCTAGTAAACAAATATATATACATATGTATGACATAAGCATGAATAACAGTATCAGTCATATACGTTCCATAATGGAGAACATTACCCAAAGGACACCTGTCTTAAGAAAGCATACATACCATTGTTCATTGTTATTCATGCTTATGTCATACATATGTATATATATTTGTTTACTAGATCTACCGGACCAGTGGAATTGCTTTCTATATGTGGATATTAATATCTTTCAGGTCCAGATGAAGCCTCATTAGGTGAAACGGCGAGGCCTTACTTTGACCGTCGACCCGCACCCTTCCTTTCTATCCCGGATTATATATCCGCATTTGGATTATCCGCAATTTATTGGAACACTATTTTGGGATTTTGGGATTGGAAGATGGATCTTTTTCGACTTATACAGCATATCCACTCTGATTCCAGCTCTGAGGAGACCCAGGTCCCTTCAAGCCAGTCAGTTGGCATCCAGAGGAAGGTTCCATGCCTTCAATATAGACCAGCTGGCTGGGGTCCCGAGTGTCCTTACCTCGAGGCCATAGAGAAGGAGAGGACTTGGAGAGCCATCCAGTTGAAGCTTCCTGGATCTAAGCAACAGAGATACTGTAAAGTATCTCTCTTTTATGGAACAAAGCTAAGTGCCTGAGTGAAGTTAACTCATGTTAAGAACAATAAAGCCTGTTTGAGTTAACTAGAGTGTCCAGCTTGGTCTTTGGGAGCCCCAAGCCTCTAAAGGAAGGCAAGAAGCAATCCCCCAATGTAAAGAGAGTACGTCCTCGCCCTTCCCTGAATATATACAGACCGGGTGCAATAGCACAGTTGCCATCCCTTGTGAAATGTAAAATGACATATCTTAGTAAATTCTTAGTAATAATCATTTTTAGTCATAAAATTAATATATGCAAGAATTGAAGCGTGAACTGTTTGTTGACGGGGAGCTTGGAAGCAGGGGCTTCTTTATTATGGTTTATTCTTTTCCCCCTTGAAATGTAGATACTCTGGTAGCAGGTTACCTTTGTCACATCTGATATGGGTATTTTCCATAAAATGACCTCTGTGCCTCACATCTAACAATGCTCTCAAGTAAAACGTAAATGCAGGTTTGTAATAACACACAGGAAGATTATGTATACTGATTTCTGCTGTGCGAAAGTGTGCATGTGTTTCCCTTTTTGGAAAGTGCCGTGGCTTTGTTCTGAAAATGCAGCATTCATACATTTTAATCACACTTAAAATTGTTTTACAAATGCAGTCATTAAATTTTTCAGCAAGGTCACCATGTGGTCAGTGGTGACATGGTAATTCTAACTATAGACCGCCTGCAGATTGGATATCCAATTTAAAACAAAAAAAAATCTTGTGGAAAATGTACACCCATATGCTGCTCATACAAATTTAAAACCAGCCTAGCTCTTTGCATAGTAAATACTGTCTGATGTAGCCGCTATGAGTAATCTCTCAGAGGGGAACATGGTCTCCAAGGACTAGCAGTATAACTCGAGGGAAGCATTTGGTGAAGATTAGCAAGAAACAAAAGACAACCAGTTGATTGAAGAAAGTCAGTATTGATGTCTATAAGGATTACTTACTCCTTTACCAGTCTGTGAGGGAACAATAATGCCATGTGCTATTTACTTGAGACAGTCCTTCCCAATTACCTCCGCTCTCCTCCCTGGTAAAGATCTACCTATCTATAATAAGTCAGATTCCCATCCTGTTATGCCCTTCTTTCAGTGAAGATTTCAGAAACATCCTTTTAAAAAGACTAATGTTGTATATGCCTGGGTGCTAGAAAATTCAAGGTTCATTTTCCTCTCCTCCCTCAAGCTACCCATCTAGATGCTATTCTGGATGTTTAAGATTGCAGTGATTGTCTTCTTCGGTCACAACACTATCTGATCTTTTCAACTTTTAAGATATCATTCCTATTTCTCTTGAGTTCATATTAAATCTCATGTTCATTTCTTTATACATGTTCATACCATGGAAAAGTTTGGGTTTTTGGATTATGGCACCCAAACTCTTGTTCTCCCCACCCCAACCCCTGGGCCATAGACGAAAACTCATGATTCTAAGCTGTGGCACATTTTTCTTATGTGTGGTTTGCCTTGAAAGTGTTCTTCTGACATTATAAAGTTAATGCATGCTTGCATGTTATAATCACTAACACTTGAGTGTGTGTGCATTTTTCCTTAAAACACATATATTATAATCGTTTCTCTTTTTACTTGACAACTCAATAACAGTGGATTTTAAAGAATGAATGGATTTTGATTCATATATTAATGTAATACGGCGATGCTCTCTCAGAGCCCTTTCTAATAACTAATGGAGTGAAACAAGGTTTTGTTCTTGCACCAACCATATTTACAATCTTCTTCAGCATGATGCTCCAAAGGACTACGGCAGACCTCGAAGAAGACAATATGCTATTGTACTGATGGTACTGATGCTGATGATGCTGCCCTTGTTGCCCATTCAGAAGCAGCCCTGCAGTGCCTAACATCCTGCTTTGCAACAGCTGCAGAGCTGTTTTGGCTGGAAGTCAGCTTGAAGAAAACGGAAGTCCTCTACCAGCCCGCAACACAAGAAGAACACCATCATCCTCATGTCAGCATATGCTTAAGTCAGTTCAGCCGTTCACCTACCTGGGAAGCAGCATCTCTTCAGATGCCAAGGTTAATAAAGAGATAGATCACAGATTAGCAAAGGGCATATAGTGCATTTGGAAGGCTTCACAAAAGAGTCTGGAGCAACAAGCACCTGAGGCAAAGCACCAAAATCAGTGTGTACAGAGCTATCGTACTGTCTATTCTCCTTTATGGGTCTGAAACATGGGTCACCTATCGCCAACATCTACGACTCCTCGAACGCCTCCATCAGCACTGTCTTCGCACAATCCTAAATATACACTGGACTGACTATGTGATGAATGTTGCTGTCCTTGAGCAAGCAGGGATCACCAGCATTGAGGCCATGCTATTGAGAACACAGCTGCGCTGGGCAGGGCATGTCTCTAGGATGAAGGACCACCGCCTACCAAAGATACTACTCTACGGTGAACTCGCCATGGGTCAGCGCAAGAGAGGCTCTCCAAAAAAGAGATACAAGGACTCCCTGAAACAACACCTCAGGCTTGACTAGATTGATCACCAACAATGGTCCACCCTGGCCTCACATCGGGAGGCATGGAGACACACTATCCACAATGGTGCGGCCACTTTCGAGAAGACACGCCAAACGGGTCTCAAAGAGAAATGACAATGCAGGAAGAACCACAACTTGCAAACAACATCACCCAAGGAGAGTTTCTGCTGTGCTTTCTGCAACCGGACTTGCCTATGTCGGATTGGCCTTTTCTGTCATCAATGCGCTTGTAGAAAGCGTGGGATGAGTCCTTCTTAAATCTTCGTTTGTGAAGAAAAGCCAAGATTAGTGTAAGGGTGTGCAATGAGGTAAAAGTTTGCACTAACATCAGAATCAAGTTCATTTCTTTCTAGTTCCTACTTTTTTAACATTGCTGAAAATAAAAATGTTAAACCTGCTGATTTTAAAATAAAATGAAAACGAAATTAGCCATAAGACACATGTGCTTGAGAAGCCACTATAGGAGTGAAGACAGAATTTTCCTAGGGAGTGTCATTCTTTTGGTTTCCATGATAGATGCAAAGGAAACTCACTGGACTGGACAGTCTCAATGAAAGCAGCATTTTCATCCCCTCTGAGACTCTTTTCAAGAAAACACAGGCCCAGAACATCTGTACATTTGCAAGGCTTACAGAGCATATGCAAACAACATGGTACACAGAAAACAGTGGCCATATTTTTAAAACTCATTTGGCCAAG
Organism: Anolis apletophallus; assembly: GCA_030556195.1. Classification (NCBI taxonomy): domain Eukaryota; kingdom Metazoa; phylum Chordata; class Lepidosauria; order Squamata; family Anolidae; genus Anolis; species Anolis apletophallus. The sequence continues at coordinate 19,095,486 of JARBWK010000007.1, forward strand.
GTGCATGAATTACATAAATTGCATGTGCACACTATGACCAGTCATAAACCAACACAGTGAAAGCATGCACACTAAAAACATCGTCTTCCACAATGTGACAATGTAACAAGTACCCCATATTTCCAAACTGATTTCAGCTTAGATTTAAACAGGTGCATGTGGGATAAAGGCACAGGTAGGGTTGCTACATGTCCTGTATTGTACGGGACGTCCCGTATTTTGGCCCTAAATTTTGTGTCCCGTATTTTAAGCTCCTGTCCCGTATTTTCAGCTCCTCCGGAGGGAAAGGCAAATACTTACATGTGTGTTACTCCCAGGGGCGGCCCCAGCGATTCCGTGACCTACACGGTCGCCAGAGCACCATCGGCTGGGAGGGCACCACCGGCTGGGAGGGGCGCCGCCGCCGACTCCGCACCCCCACCGCCGCGCCGCCGCTCTGCCCTGCGCCGCCGTCTGCGCGTGCGCAGAAGCACCTACAGGTGCTATAGCGCCTGTAGATGTTTCTTCGCGCACGCGCGATCTGACGAGCACGCCTTTTCGCTCCCAAGCGCGCCTGTCGCTTTGGAGCCAGCGCATGTGCAAAACGTGCACTGCACGCATGCGCACTGGCTCCAAAGTGGCAGGCGCGCTTGGGAGCGAGTGCGCGTGCTCGTACATTCGTGCGTCGCAGAAACATCTACAGGCGCTATAGCGCCTGTAGGTGCTCCCCGCATGCGCGGCCGGCAGAAAGGTGCGCCGCGGAGGTGTGCCGCGGCCGATGGGGCCGGCAGCGGCGGCGTGGCGGCGGTGAGCTGTGGCGGTGAGTGACGCGGCGGGGGGCGACAAAATTTCTTCGCGTACCCCCAAATTAGGGTTGGGCCGCCCCTGCTCCATATCTACAAATGTGTGCATGTACACACATACACATACACACATATGTAAGGTAGTTCCCAAGTTATGAACAAGATAGGTTCTGTAGTTTTTTCTCAAGTTTATTTATTTATTTATTTTAAAAAATTGTACCCCAACCTTCTCACCTCTATAGAGGGACTCAAACCGGCTTACAGCAATAATTCAATGCTATACAAATTAGAAACCTGTTACAACAACATTATTAAAAACTTAAACACCAAATTACATACATACAAATACATTGCCATTTAAAACAAATTCAATTCAATCTAAAACGTGGTCACTCAATTCATACTATTATCAATCACAGACTAATCTGGGAAAGCTTTGTTCCACATCCAAGTCTTCACATGCCTCCTGAAGGACAGCAGAAAGGGGGCAGATCTAACATCCCTTGGGAGAGAGTGCCACAGCCGAGGGGCCACCACAGAGAAGGTCCTGTCCCTCATCCCCATCAGCCGCGCTTGTAAAGAAGGTGGGACCGAGAGCAGGGCTTCTTCTGAGGATCTTAATGTCCTTGATGGTTCATAGGGGAGAATCCGTTCGGACAGGTAAACAGGGCCAGAACCATATAGGGTTTTGTAGGTTAAAACCAGCACTTTGAATTGTGCTCGGAAGCTAATTGGTAGCCAATGGAGATGGCGCAACAAGGGAGTTGTATGCTCCCTGTACCCCACTCCTGTTAGTAATCTGGCTGCCGAGCGTTGGACTAATGCAGCTTCCGAGCAGTCTTCAGAGGCAACCCCACGTAGAGAGCATTACAATAGTCTATTCGAGATGTAACCAGAGCATGGACTTAATTTGTTTGTAAGTCAGAATAGGTACATTTTTAAATGTAAATCCAGCCTACACACACACACAACCTTTGGATAGCAAAGGGAAGGGTTAACACCCCTGTGGTGTTTGTTTTGCTATCTATGTCCCTGTTCAGAAGATTTCACCTCATTTTCTGTCCTTGTGATCACCGGATTTTGAAAAATTGGGAGAGTTGTGAAAACAATGATTGGTTATAAAGCTTCAGTGAAGGCACCTTTTCCCCATGATAACTCTGTCAATGATCAATTTTCTTTCATAGGGGTAGATTTCTCTCACCCCTGTTCTGAACTATGAGTTATTTGCAAGTCAGATGTTTGCAACTCAGGGACTGCCTGTATATATTTGTAACTTGGGGGCTGCCCGTACAAGATAGCACCCTCTGTGGTGGGAATTAGAAGTGTGCACAAAGCTAAATCCCCTTTGTTTGTATTTACGAAATTGATGTAGGGTTCCCATATGTCCCTTATTCTAAGGGACGTCCCTTATTTTGGCCCTAAAATTTGTGTCCCTTATTTTCAGGCCCTGTCCCTTATTTTTGACTAGCAGGACAGGACTGGGCGGGGTTGACCAGAGGAAGGTGCGCGCTGTGGTTTCCACGGCAATGCCTGCCCGGGGATTCCAACTTGCAGGGCAGCCTGCGTCCCCGTTGGAAGGAAGAGGCGATACAGGACATTTTCAAAGTACAGTAGACTAATTAACCGTACCCAACAGGAATGTTGGATCATGTGGGATAAAGATAGTTTCTGGTTGCTTGAGAGTTACTCTTAAAATAGGCCTAGCTGTGCATCCCAATACTATACAATGCTGTGTATCCCATACCATACCATTAACTATTGACATAATAACCATGAAGATGTACTGTCTTATAAAATTTATTTTATTTTAATGTTTAGACAGTGCACTTTTAAAGTCAGCAAAGTCAAGTACTAAATACAGATGGAGAAAATAAGGAAGTTCTAATAATGTTTTTTCTTCATGACAAAGCATGCAGAAACATACCATGTATGTCAGGCCTCAGCCAAGAGCAGTTAAATAAACAGCTCGGCTTTGGCTGCCATGGCGACAGGGAGGCAGCAGAGTGGGATGGGCCTAAGTCTGGGAGGAGGGAGGGAGTTTACCAGAAGGGTTTTTCACTGAGCGTTTTGGCGGGAAAGCTCAGATTCCTCTTTGCTCTGCCCGGATTAAGACTGAATAAAGCTCAATTCCTCTTGTCAACTACTTGAGTGAGTGTGCCATTATTTACAGGCCTACCGGGCCTGACATAAAGAGGAATCTCACAACAATGGGTTTATCCCAGTCTCAGTGCTGGTGAGAACCCAACCCGACTATGGAGAAGGTCTGTGCTCCCAAGGCGGGGAGGCACGACCGCCCACTCAGAGGAGAGGGGTTTTGGCCGCGAAGAAGCAAGCGGCGACAGAGGCCTGCGAAGCCAAAGGCCCCCACCCGGGAGGATGGAGTCGGTGTTCCCCACGCCCTCAGGATGGAAACCGTGGGTGTCTGGGTGGAACCAGAGGGAGATCGGAGCCTGAGTCATGCAGATTGGCGCACCCACAGGAAGGTGGATGTAGCTGAGGCTATGCGGCAAGCTTTTGAAAACCTCCAGAGGCGGTTCCCGGATTTGGTGCGGCGGATGCAGGCGGAAGAATGGGACACTGACTCGATCCCTGAGGAGGAAGGCTGCGAGGATGAGCCTGCCACCACAGGCTACGTGCTGGGAATTCCTATGTGGTCGAAGAGGGCCCTCCTCGGGCTCCAATTGTGCCATGCTGTGCGAGTTCCTGGGCGATGACGATGGCACGGAAGAGCCCTTCATTCCCCTGTCCCCTGTGAGGAATCCGCAGCTTGGTTGGAGCCAGCAGCCCTGAGGAGGAGTGGCTGAAACCCCACTTCTGCAAAGTGGCTCCCAAGAAATGGCTTTGGACACAAGAGAGCAGGTTCCATGGGCCACTGGGCTGATCTGGGCCGTGGTCCTGTACACGTGGAACCATGACCACGCTGAGGCTGTGGAGGTGTCTGCAAAGCCACAAAAGAATACAGATGGGTCCCCAGCTGAGGAGACGCCGGGAGAGCCATTGCCGGGGCTCAGCGATGCCGATGGGAAAGTGATGGCTTGGGTGCTTCCCAGTGAAGCAAAAGGAGGGGATGCCCTACAGAGTTTAGAGTTTGCTGTGAAAGAGGAATGCAACCAGTTGTCGCTCCCTCTCAGTTCTATTTTCCTTTGGGGTGCCATTCTCCATACATGGTTCCCTAGAGGGATTAAGGCTAGGGACGTCGTATGTCAGAGAGAGGAGGCCGTGCTGACAGAGGCGATGGCGGAAAAGGTGCTGCAGAGTGAAGCAGTTGTCGAGGAGACCTCCCAACCGGGGAGAAATGAAAATGAGAGGAAGGGGGAGCAAAGGCCCTCTTGCCACGAGAGTGTCGCCGCGGCGCCTGATATGTTTTCAGAGGAGAGCCAGCCGGGCCGGATAGCAGTCCGAGGCGGAGGTACAGTGTCGGTGGTGCTGCCAACTGATCCGGTCTTGCCGTCCCAGATGAATTGGAGTGAGCTTTTCGTGGAGCGGGAGATTGCTGAGCAGAAGCAATCGGCTGATGGGCCGTCCCTGTTGGGGCCTGTTGTTTTCTTGGTGGGGGTTGCTTGGGAGGGGGCCTGTTTATGGTTGAAGAAGGCTCTCCCAAGATGTCCCTAATGTCCGAACTTTGCGGGGATCCCCAGGGGGGATTAGACGTTGGATCCTTGGAGACAACTGAGTCCGGAACTTGAAACCGTTGGTGGAGACTATGGAAGCTGAAGTATGGGACATCTCTCGGGTGACAAGCATGTTAATTCTGACTCCGGGGAGGGATTGTGATGAAGGGTGGCCATCTAATAAACCTTTACATGTGGTCGGCATAACATGAGAGAACCCAGGGGTTCGTATGGGATGGTCTAAGAGGGTTATAGGAACTAGGACTGGATCAGCGTTTACTGCTTTGAATTGGGTTTTCCTGTATGGTTGACAGATGACTTGATCTTTTTGCAAGTGTGTATTAGGTGTAACCAATTTGAGGGGGGTTTGTTAATGCTTTGCAACTGATTTGCATTGTTGTATAATTCCTCAATGCTCTGCAATGCAGTGTGATGTTGGGGGTCAGTTAGTTTTAATAGTTCTGTGAAGTTCTCTTCTCTCCCTTTCGTTCTTCTCTGGTCCTGCGGGGCAGGTGTTCTGGGGGGGGCGGGGCGTAATGTCAGGCCTCAGCCAAGAGCAGTTAAATAAACAGCTCGGCTTTGGCTGCCATGGCGACAGGGAGGCAGCAGAGTGGGATGGGCCTAAGTCTGGGAGGAGGGAGGGAGTTTACCAGAAGGGTTTTTCACTGAGCGTTTTGGCGGGAAAGCTCAGATTCCTCTTTGCTCTGCCCGGATTAAGACTGAATAAAGCTCAATTCCTCTTGTCAACTACTTGAGTGAGTGTGCCATTATTTACAGGCCTACCGGGCCTGACAATGTACTGTTAAGAGGGTGTAAGTCAGTTTCTTTTGTGAGTTTCAATCATTATCTTATTCTGTTAATAAAACTATTTCTACCTAATGTTTGAGTTTCAAGTTTTTAATGAAGTGTCCCTTATTTTTGTGAAAAATCCCGTAAATGTCCCTTATTTCTTATATCAAAAAATGGCAACCCTAAATTGATGTAACCCAAGTTTTAATTCTAAAGTGTTTTGAAAAATTTGTAAGGGGACCGGTTCATACCTATTACGAAGTTACAAACATTTCATTAGTTTTATGTTACATTATTGGTCATACTCTTAAGTATTTTAGTAACGAGAAAAAACTCCAGTTTGATATGGTTGGGTTTTTCTTAAATTCCTAACCCCCATTGTTTGGGTACACCTATAAGCCATCATTCCTGAATTGATGCATATTTATTCACTGACCACAATAAGACTTACTTCTGCGAAAACACTGATATGCTTCAATGGACAAGAACAGCCACATTCATGACTGACAACTGAGATTCCAGGAGGGATAAAAATTATCATAATGACTTAGGAAGCCAAGACAAATCCAAAATCCAAAATCATATTGAGCAGGGACGGGGGTGGCTAAGTTTCACCAGGGTGCCAGTACGAATAATGACAAGATCGTTTGCTTTTCACATCTGTAGCAACAACACCAAATAAAACCACCCGAAAAGGAAAAGTGGGGGGAAGGAATTAGAAGAGAGGATAGAAGAAAAGTCCTGGGATGCACCAGCTGTTGCTGTTGGTCCTCCCTGCTGAGTCTTGTGCCTTGTGCCTCCACCGGAAGGCACAGCAATCTGTTGACATCTTCAGCTCTTTTGCTACTTCAGGACACTCCGCTGAATCAAAGACAACCATCATCTGGTCGAATGAATGAAAATCAGCACCAGTTGTGTGAGAAGGCGAGGACAAACGCACCAAGCAGATGGCCAGAGGCCTGTTTGTTCCTGTTTTCAGAGCTGTTTACATTCTTAAGTGACTAATTTTGACATGTTCTACCACTAATGAAGTTTTTTTCTTCCGTGGGCCTGCGACCCAGCAAACGGCAAGCAAGGCACACTGGGACCATTCTAATTTGCCTTTGGAGGCCCACTGCTATCTCAGCTCTACAAGTAGTCAATTAAATTTTCCTGAGTCTGACTAATCATTGTCAGGGAGTCACCAAAAGCTTTGTCTCTAAACAGACTCCGTCTCCCTCTGGTTTTTTTTTTGTTTTTTCTCTCTGTCTCTCTTGGCAAACTATTAATGGAGTGGGTGGGTTGAGGGGGGCAATATTTGAACATTCAAGTATGTTATCAAAGAAATTGCATTTCTTCCCATCATCCATAGTTGCTCTTTCTCAGGTGAACCCCTGAGATCTCAGTTTCAAATGAATTGGTCTGTTTGACTGAACTCCATAACAAAGGGCAGGGGTACTCACACTTTTCCAGTATGCGAGCTACTTATAAAACAACCAAGTCCCAAAGATCTACCTACCCACTACTCAGAGAGCCATAAAAGCAAAATATTAGGAAATTTATTTCAGTGAGAGCCATATAATATATTTTAAGACTGAATTCAACTAAATGTGTGTGTAATACAGTACATCCACGCTCTGGTCACATCCCGAATAGATTATTGCAATGCACTCTACGTGGGGCTGCCTTTGAAGACAGCTTGGAAACTGCAATTAGTCCAACGGGCGGCAGCCAGACTACTAACGGGAGCTACATACAGGGAGCATACCACCCCCTGTTGTGTCAGCTCCACTGGCTGCCTGTCCAATTCCGAGCCCTATTCAAAGTGCTGGTTTTGACCTTTAAAGCTCTATACGGTTCTGGCCCAGCTTACTTGTCCAAACGCATCAACTGCTATGTCCCATCCTGTACCTTAAGATCATCCGGGGAGGCCCTGCTCTCACTCCCACCTACATCTCAAATGCGGTTGGTGGGGACGAGGGAGAGGGCCTTCTCGGTGGTGGCTCCCCATCTGTGGAACGCACACCCTATTGATATTCGATCAGCTTCATCCCTCCTGGCATTCAGGAAAAAAGTGAAATCCTGGTTATGGGAACAAGCGTTTGCACTTTAGCACGATACGGCACTTTGATTGGATTGAGATGGCAATCTGGTGGACAAGACCTAATGCTTATGGATGGAATACTGTTTTAACTGTTGTGAATGTACACGATGCATTTTAATGTTAATTGTATTATTAATGTATTTTAATTCTAGCTGTATTTTAATGTATTTTATTCTTAACTGTTTGCTTTTATTATATGTATACTATGTGGCATCGAATCGTTGCCATTGTTAGACCGCTCTGAGTCCCCCCTCGGGGGTTGAGAAGAAGCGGGGTAGAAATGATGGAAATAAGAAATAAATAAATAAATAATAAGCCCCTGAGCATTCCCCACAAATGGCATGGGAGCCATACACACTGTGCCTGCAATCTGCCTGCGATCTACCAGGATGCCCTTCAAGATCTACCAGTAGATTACGATCTACCTAATGAGCACCCCTGACAAAGGGGGTAGGAAGAGAGAGGGGGGGGGAGATTGAAATGGGAGCACTTCCAATTCTTTTTGCTGAGCTGATAGAAGTATGAATCTTATCCCAAAATTTTCTGACATATGATAAGAAAATGGCAGTTAAAATGTATTTTTTTACTAGTAGACTGCCCACTAAACTATAGGAATGGGTATAGGACCATGATTTCAAATTGAGGTTGTAGCGGTGTGGCTTGGGAGGTGGGTACAGGCCAGGCACAATTTTTCTTCTTAACAAGCAATGTTCTACTTTTCTTTCCCTTCTCATCTGTTTAGGGTTGTCACCTTTCTCATTTTATTTGGATTTCAAAAGGGAAGATGCTTCTAACTGGCAATAATTTCACTACTGCTGTGTTCCCGAGTTACATTGAAGTTTTCAGAGACTACCAGTATCACAACTGTTCACACAGCACAAAGGACAGATGGATGGGTTTGTTGGATTAGCCACTGACATAATAAGGGTGTAAGAGCTGCCCCTGGCATGATGTCAATTTCAGGAAGATATTGTGGTGTTGTCAAAGGCGAGTCATTTGGTCAATGTCATTATTTCAGGGGTCGGGAACCTTTTTGACTCAGAGAGCCATGAAAGCAAAATATTTGGAAATTTATTTCAGTGAGAGCCATATAATATATATAATATATTTTAAGACTGAATTCAACTAAATGTGAGTATATACGTGCATACTATGAGAAAAGGATTCCCCCGGCAGAATGACGGGACACTTCAGACCTCGCTCTGCAAAAGGCATGCTCAGGACTCTGGGAAGGAAGAGAAGATGGAAGGAAGGGGAAAAGAAAGAAAGAAGGACAGAGGAAATAAAGGAGGGGGGGGAGAGGAAGAAATAAAAGAAGAAAGAACCATGGAAAATGAAGAAAATAAAAGCAGGAAAGAGGCAAGGAGGGGGAAAGAAAGAATGAAATGGGAAGGAAAGAAAAGGGTGGGGAAAAGAAAGGAAAGGGAGTGAGGAAAAAGTAAAATAATTAAGGGAAAAGAAGGAAAGAAAGAAGGGGAGAGAGCGAAGTGAAAAAAAGAAAGGAAGGAGAAGGAAAGGAAGACTTGGGGGAAAGAACAGAAGAGGAAGGGAGGGAGGAAGAGGGAGGGAGAATGGAGGAAAGAAGGAAGGGGAGAGGGAGGGAAAAGGAAGGAGAGAAGGAGAAGGAAAGAGGGAAGGGGAGAAAGAAATGAAGGAAGAGGAAGGAAGGAAGAGAGAATGGAGGAAAGAAGGACGGGGAGAAAGGGAGGGAAAAGGAAGGAGAGAAGGAGAAGGAAAGGGTGAATGGGAGAAAGGAAGGAAGGAAGAGGGAGGAAGAGACCACTCTGATCACTCAAAACAGCTTAGTTGGGCATTCTTTGCCATTGTGGTGGCAATAAACAATTTCTCTGCTGTCTCCATTGCCATGGAGTAGGGTTTCAATAACTCGCTAGCCCGGGCACGGGCAAACCTCAGCCCTCCAAGTGTTTCAGACTTCCAAAGTTTGCCCACGCCTGCTCTAACCCTGTTGGATGAGAAACCTGGTTGGGGGATGGAACCATGATAGACCACTGCAACTCCTGGTGGGCAGCTGAAAGATACCCCCCCCCCCCCAAGTCTCATCCGGCCCAGTCTCTGTGATACAGATCAGTTCAGCATGCTCATCCAGAGTCTAATCCTGGATAGCAGTTGTTTTTCCATTTACTGACCTGGCATTCAACTGCAGCATTTTCAAACTAGCATACATGGCGCACACAATGCTCTTTGAAGTACACATAGGAATTTTAAGAAATGAAGATGATCCCATTCATAACACATTGGTACTGCTCTGTTGAGAAGTACAAGAGAAAAATTCAGATGCAGAGAATAGCATACGTTCCTTAACTTAGCAGAGGCATATCAGAAATATAAAGACACAGATGATTTTACTCTTATTAAAAAGTTATTCTGTATTTCCTTCACAAGAGGCCATCTATAGATTTGAACTGTACATAGGAGAAGAAAACCACAACTACTTTCATTATGGAGGGAAAGAATCGGCTGACTAAAAATTATTCCCCTTCAGTTAGGAATTCTAAAATAAGATTGTTTTCTGCACAGTAAGAGCTGGAGCCAGAGAGTGGGTATCACTGCCCTCTACTGTATGGAAACACAGATCTGTTCAGCTGTTTGTGGTAATCTCACTTTTAGTCCACTTCCAAGAAGATATGCAAACAATGTCAGCAAAGAAAATAATTCAGTTTTAAGCTTTGCATGTCATTTTTTCAGAATTTGGCACATATATTCAATTTTGTTACATGAGTTGATTTCTCTGCTATTTGCTAAGAATGCACACTTGTCTGCTCAGAGTCAAAATGGACAGGGATGGAGAAAGTGTAAGGTCAACCATCTAAGAGAAGGTAACTCGAACCAAACCTACAACCTGAGGACCTCGCTGCCACCGTCCTAAATTTTCTAGGCCCTGGCAGATTAACCTTTGGTTTAAAGCAGTGTTTCTCAACCTGGGGGTCGGGACCCCTATGGGGGTCACGAGGGCGTGTCAGAGGGGTCGCCAAAGACCATCAGAAAATACATTATTTTCTATTGGCCATGGGGGTTCTGTATGGGAAGTTTGGTTCAATTCCATTATTGGTGGAGTTCAGAAAGCTCTTTGGTTATATGTGAACTATAAATCCATGCAACTACAATTCCCAAATATCAAGGTCTATTTTCCCCAAACTCCACCTGTGTTCACATTTTGATATATTGAGTATTTGCGCCAAGTTTGATCCAGATCTATCATTATTTGCGTCCACAGTGCTCTCTGGATGTAGGTGAACTCCAACTCCCAAACTCAAGGTCAATGTCCACCAAACCCTTCCAGTATTTTCTGTTGGTCATGGGAGTTCTGTGTGCTAAGTTTGGTTCAACTCCATCGTTGGTGGAGTTCGGAATGCTCTTTGATTGTAGGTGAACTATACATCCCAGCAATTACACCTCCCAAATGACAAAATTACCCACCACACCACCAGTATTCAAACTTGGGTGTATCAGGTATTTGTGCCAAATGTGGTCCAGTGAATGAAAATACATTTTACATGATGATTCATAACAATAGCAAAATTATAGTTATGAAGTAGCAACGAAAATGATTTTATGGTTGGGGGTCACCACAACATGAGGAACTGTATTAAGGGGTCGTGGCATTAGGAAGGTTGAGAAACACTGGTTTAAAGGGTGAGGCCAGTTCTGTGCACGCTGTGCTCCACCAGAAAGGTCCATTGCACAGGCTCGAAGGACACATCCAACCTCCGAATCAACGCACTCGTAGAAAGCGTGGGATGAGTCCTTCCTGAAACTTCGTTCGTGAAGAAAAGCCAAAAAGATGTATTCCCTATTCTATTGAATATCTGGAGATCATGAATGTGATTGCGTCTACCCATATTTTCAAACTAGGACAGGAAGTGGATTGCTAGGACTTCCTGGCCCTTCCCAAGGTGCTGAGAACCCTAATCAGATGTTCACCCATGTGAATAGAAAGATCACTTATTCCTGCAACCATCTGTACTTTGGGTCCAAAAGTGTGCACCCAAGATACATAGCTCAACACTTTGGAAAGTAGCCAAAATCTGGAAGGGATTCACTACTCCACACACATGTTGTCACTAGCATCCACTGAGGTTTGACACACCTACACATGCTCCTCTAGTCTTAGTGTCAAACTACATAGTACACACAATGTATAGCTTGTGCAGTCTCTTTTAACTTTTTTGAGGGGGAGATGATTATATGAAATGCAGATCTGTGAGATTTATCCAGGGGCGGTTCTACAGGTAGGCCAAGTAAGCGGCCGCATAGGGCGCCATCTGGGAAGGGGGCGCCATCCTGGCCGCATGGGGCGCCATCCTGGCCCTGCCGATGTTCCTCAGGCAGCGCCGCAGCTGCCTGCTTTTGGGCCCCGGCCTTGTGCACTCCGATGCTGCTTCTGGGCATGCGCAGAGGTTTTCGCGCAGGCGCAGTTGGTCCGGAGCTGAAGTTGAGCGCAAGAGCAACTGCACATGCGCGAAAACCTCCGTGCATGCCCAGTAGCTCCCTTGTGCAGAAGCCTATAAGCAAAGCACTCCCTATCGAGCAGGCAGGGGGTGCTTCCCCTCTCCCTTTGTCTCCACCCGCGCGTGCGTTTGCGGGGAAGGAGAAAAGAATCAGTGAAGGAAGTGTAAGTGAAGGAATGAATGAAGGGCTTTCCTCCTCTGTGACCTCTTCTATCCCTCCTTCTTTTCTTCGGCTCTATTTTTGTATAGACCTGAGGGGCCTGAGGCTATGAGGAGTTGTGGGAGTTGGAGTCCAAAACCCCTAGAGGGAGGGAGGGCCCAAGTTTGCCCAGGCCGCGCTGCCTGTATTCGACCTCATTTGAACATTTTGGCTGTTTTTCTATTTACATTTACATTGGGATCCTAATTTTGGACTTATGGGAGACTCCTATGAATTATGAGACGGGTGGTAGGTAATATATTCTGATTTTGATGCATTTACTTTGCATTTCTTGTTGATTATTATACAGTTCTGCTTAATATTGTCATACAATATAATAAAAATACAATATAACAATAGAATAATGATATATTTTATATTACATGTAATATTACAAACAATATTGCAGTATAGTGGTATTGTACAAAATAGTAATATATAAACAATATTTTATTTTACGGTAGTTTGTTTTGGGAGTTTATTTGAGTTTTAGGTTTTGAGTAATGACAAATGCTATTTAGTAGATGTTCTTATGTTCTTATAATATTTTATTTTACTTTGTTTTGGGTTATTTGAGTTTTATTTTAAAGAATAATTTTATTTAAAAAAATAATTTTATTTATTATTTTATAATAATAATATAATAGAATGTTATATTATATTATAATGTCAATATATTATAATATAATTATATTGTAATGTAGTATAATATAATTATGATATAATATAGCATGAGTATGGTATAATATATTGTATATACATTGATACAATATAATAGTACTAATGGTATTGTGATATTATAATTGTATATTTGTTTTACATGGGGAGGGTTTGGGGGCGCCAAAATAATGTTAATACCATTTTTACCTTGGGGGATTTATCTCACCTGTTTCTAACACAGTCAGAATTAACAGACTACATCCCCCTGGGCTTGGTTCAACACAGTGAAAATGTTATCATTGCTACCGTTGGTGGGGAGCTTGAGTGGGAATTGCCAGCATCCTCATGTCCAGCTCATTAATTTTCCAATCTAGACTAGAAAGGTATTCAATCAGATTATGCAGAATAGGCTTCTTGTTTTGCCTATTCTGTTAGTTTGGGACCATTGTACCTAAATTTGTTTACCTTTTTGAAGTCAGCAAAATACCCCACCCCTAAAATTGTCCCATAGTGGGAGTTTAGGGCAGATAGGATCCTGGAAAATAATTATTACAGTTAACTTCTCAGAATGATCTTGCCTTGAAATCTCAGATCAATTCTGCATAGCCACTATGCAGCCACACCCCAGTCCATCATGCTTCCATAGTGATATGCCTCCTTTATTATGATCTGATGCCATTTTTCTTTGATGTGTTGATGGCTGACCAAGTCCAGTCATTTACCTCCATGGTCAACAGGATGCTAATAGAAGGCAAGCTCCTGAAGTAATTGCTCCTGTCTATCACATCATAGCTATTGTCAGAGGCTATGATGTTAAAACGGGGTGTGGCAATTATGAGTATTAACATGTTTTTAATTGTAACCTACCCGAGGAAAAGGGCTCAGCAATTTAAACAGGTGGTGCTGCTGGGGGGGAAAGGAGTGTGAGAAAATCTAAACACACAGAACCACCACAACCAGCACTGTTCCAGTGTGGCTGCCTGCCAGTTCACAAAGCAAGGGGGAAGTAATCACTTGTATGCAGGTGCAGCTTCAGTTATTTTGGCTGCCAATGAAAATATCAGTTGGTTACCAAGGATAGGATGTTTTTGTATTGCTGGTTTGGTTTTTTTTTTTTGGTCTTGTTGTGACATGCTTCCTATCTAAAAGAAATTATTGCATAAACTCCTGAAAGGAAAGTTGATGAAGTGCGGAGAGGTGAGACATGATTTAGTTGTTTTAACAACCAACCCTAGGTCAAATCATACCATTTAATCTTATTGTTCAGGGTGTGGAATAGAATCACATGCAAACAATGAAGTGTTCCAAAATGAGAAATATGATACAATGGGAAGGCAATATATGGTTTATGCACAGTGTTTTTAATTGCGTGTTAGTTGTTGTATTTATGCCTATATGTTTTATTTAATTGTATTTTTGCATTGTTTTCTTTTTTTATGTTTTTAGGCACCTTATGCCATGTATAAGCCTCCCCGAGTCCCTTCGGGGAGATGGTGGTGGGATACTAGAATAAAGTTATTATTATAAATTTATTGTAAAATTATTTTGGTATCTATTGCACCCGCTGCCCTGCCGCTAGCATGCCACTGTATTGCAGCTTGGTCTGCAACTTGTTTTATTCGGGGGTCTTAAATTGTTTTTAAATGTATCTAACGTATTTTATGTGTTTTGTGTTTTTACTCTGCCATTCTTATAAACCGATCTGGGCTCCAGAGAGAGCGGTATATCAAGTCGAACTTAATAAATAAAATAAATAATAAATAAAATAAGAAAATGTTATTATAAAATTAGAGCCTTTGCTGATGACTGAATCTGTATTGTGGAAGATCCCAAAGAGAACATACAAAATTGTTAAATAACATTGAAGAATTTGGGAAACTCTCCGGTTTTAAAATAAACAAGAAGAAATCAGTGATATTGACAAAAATATGTCCAAGAAAAGGTAGGAGGAATGAAAGAAAATTTCTGGGCTACAGATAACAAATAAAGTTAAGTAAGTTTAAATATAACAGCCAAAAACTCCCAACTATTGAAAAATAACTATGAATCAAAATGGAAAGAAGTAAAAAAGGGATTTGGAGTGTTGGAAACATTTAAATTTATCTTTAATGGGAAGTATTGCAGCTATTAAAATGAATGTGCTCCCAAAAATGTTCTACTTATTTCAAACTCTTCCAATATTAAGAAATGCACAGATTTTAAAAGTTGGAATAAAGATTTATCTAAATTTACATGGCTTGGTCTAGTTTGGGTAAAAGACTGGACGCTCTCAATAAAGACTGGACACTCTCAAAAATTCTGACATTAGAAGGCTTTGATCTCAGAGTGGGTTGGCATCTTACCTTTGGTATGATAAGAGGAAGATTGAAAAAAAAAACCTTGGTAATCAAATTTTGGGAAAATATAAAAATAGACTTTATTTTTTTTTTAAAAAAACCTTTATGGATTTTCCTTTTAGAAGGAGGTCAGAAAAAATGGCCCACATACAGATAAATATTGAAGAAATAAAATGAAAGCTACACACTAAAAACTCAGGAAGAAATCAATCAATCACATAAGAATATTTCATGGGTTCAGTATCGATAAATAAGAGAACATTATATCAAAGATAAGACAATAGGATTTGTGGAAAAGGAATCTATTTGGGATAAAATAATGTTAACTGAAACAAAGTTATTATGAAAATTTACAAGAAACTACTTGAATGGTCAACAGAAACCGAACTAGTGAAAGATTGCATGATTAAATGGGCAGACAACATTGGGCATACAATTAAACTAGAAGACTGGGAAATAATATGGATTCATACATTGAAGTATACATATGGTTATGATTTGAAAGAGAACTGGTACAAAATGATGTGCCAATAGTACACAACTCCCCCAAACAGGGCAGTAGCCAGGATTGTGATTCGGGGGGGCTGAGTTTGGTTCGGGGGGAGCTGAGACAGGGTGGGAGAGGGTCTACCCTAGCAAACCTTTTGTATTGTTCTCCCAATAACCCCATGAATGTGGGATATAATGAGCACGGTGATCAGATCATGATATGAATAAACATAACAGTTTAAATAATGTACCAGTAAGGCCTTCTCGCAGACCACCCTGAGAATTTGGGGGGGGGGGGGCTGAAGCCCCCTAAGCCCCCCTCCCAGCTATATGCCTGCCCCCCAAAATGGGCAAAGTGTTATAAAAATACGTATATAGGATAAATGCTGGAAATGTAAAGCCCATGTAGGCACGTTTTATCATTTGTGGTGGACCTGCAAGGTAGCAAGAAACTACTGGAAGGAATCCAGAAAATACTTAAGATTAAAATACAAATGTAATCAGAATACTTCTTATTAGGATAACAGATATGTATATAGATAAAAATAAAAACATACTTTTAAAGTATTTAGTTATAGCTGCTCAAATAACTTATGCACGGACTTGGAGAATGAAAGAAGCACCATCAATAGACCAATGGTTCCTGAAAACAGCAGAAATAATGAATATGGATAAACTAACTCAGCTATTTGCAAACCATCAAGTTTAGCACAGCGGTTAGAACAATAGCTGCTAAGATCTTATCATCCGAACATTACAGATTCAAGACCCCGGGCTGGTTTGGGCAGCCAGCTGTCAGGCTTGCCTCTGCTCTACCTAAGCAGTTGAAAGCAGTCTAGCTGTGAGTAGATAATTTTAGGGACCGCTTGCGGGGGAGGACTTTTATAACGCCAATAAATAAGGAAGACCGATTGCTGGAAGGTGGAAGTCCTAACAGGCTGGCAAGCTCTTCGTCATAGGAGGATGAAGCAACAGCACCCCCTGTGGCGCAATGGAGCAACAGCACCCCAGTGATATAAAGGAAGAACCTGGAAAAACCTGGCTCAATTAGAAAGAACCTCCGACTATATATGTTTGTATGTGATGTATGTCAAATAAATGGCAGGGATTGTCTGCTTGTATGTGTACTGTAATCCAGTCTGAGTCCCCTTCGGGGTGAGAAGGGCGGAATATAAATAAAGTGTATTATTATTATCAAGGCAATGTTAGAAAAGCAATATGTAAACAGAGCTCAAGGGCTGTAAAGCTAAACAAGACAGTACCCACGGAGGGTTCAATGTAATAAATCACAAATTCAATGTTTCATCAAATAATATTATATTGAATATCATATAATATCAAAGTCACAGAAAGACTTGCAGAATAAAACAGGGTATATATAACAAACCCTAAATGAAATCCCACGCAGGGGTTAATGCTGGTAACAATTCAATGTCCCTCGCAGGGGTTAATTCCACATATATCAATTCTTTGGCTTAAATAGCATGTAGTGAAATCATATATCATAAAGAGTCCGAAAATTATACTCATCCCAGGTGGGGAAAATAACGAATGCAGGACGCTGAGGAGTAATTAGTCCCCTCACGATGGATGGTTCAGGCCGACGGAGTCGCCATGCGTATTGAGAGGCCCAGAAGTCCGTTTCACCGGTAGTCCAGTTTTTTCAAGGCAAATCAATATGCGTCCAGTATCTGTGAAATATAATCAAGTAAACCTAAGGTACAATAACCCAAAGTATCATATCATTGTAAAAGGCAGAGTCTTCTAGTTTAATTGTATGCCCAATGTTGTCTGCCCATTTAATCTTTAAAACTCATGATCCTACAGCAAATAAGACCTAACTCCTACTAGCATACTAATGACCTACTGAGAGCAGCTGAAATCAAGTGGACAATCCTCCTTGACACAGAATGGCCCAACGGGTTGAATGACGTAATCCCCCTCAGTTCATTTGCATAACCCACTTTATCCATTTATACCCCTTCATGTGCTCTTACTGTTACCTTTGGGTCACCCATGATCGGCTACTACGCCTGGGTTATATACTATAGATGATACTTTACCATGGTATGTATTCCTTTCACTCTGCCTGTTACAATGATATGATACTTTGGGTTATTGTACCTTAGGTTTACTTGATTATATTTCACAGATACTGGACGCATATTGATTTGCCTTGAAAAAACTGGACTACCGGTGAAACGGACTTCTGGGCCTCTCAATACGCATGGCGACTCCGTCGGCCTGAACCATCCATCGTGAGGGGACTAATTACTCCTCAGCGTCCTGCATTCGTTATTTTCCCCACCTGGGATGAGTATAATTTTCGGACTCTTTATGATATATGATTTCACTACATGCTATTTAAGCCAAAGAATTGATATATGTGGAATTAACCCTGCGAGGGACATTGAATTGTTACCAGCATTAACCCCTGCGTGGGATTTCATTTAGGGTTTGTTATATATACCCTGTTTTATTCTGCAAGTCTTTCTGTGACTTTGATATTATATGATATTCAATATAATATTATTTGATGAAACATTGAATTTGTGATTTATTACATTGAACCCTCCGTGGGTACTGTCTTGTTTAATGTTAGAAAAGCAACAGACTGAACATGATTTAAAGTGTATTTGAAACAAGAGAAAATGATAATATAGTTAAAGTTTTGACAAAAAGAAAAATATTCCCACATTGGAAAGAGCAAATGAGGGGAAGCAACAAATATCAAGAATTGAAGTAAAACAATTACTTTTTGTAAACCATGATGAACCAAAATTCCTTTTCCTTTTCTTCCCCCTTTAACCTATATCCTTATATAGAAAGCTCTCTCTCTTTTTTTTCCTCTCTCTCTGACTATACATTAAACTTTTTTTCTTTTTTAAGCTGGTAGTTGTTCCCTATTTCACTCCAAAACCCTTTTCCTCCCCTTCCTCTCCTATTTTAAGACATAATAATAAAAACTGTTATTAATTTTTAAAAATTACTTGTTAAAAAGTTATTATATGCCTGCCCACACTCACAACTAGGTTCATATTAACAGTAATATCAATTTGTATCTATAATTATTATAGGGAGAAAATGAGAAGGAGGAGAGAGAAAGGAAGTAGTCAATACTATGTGATGATTCTGTTTTCTGTCCGTTTGTGAGTGTTGAGCTGACAATAAGAGAGACAGGAGAAGAGTGTGTTTTATATACGAGGACGGGTCAATAAGTCAGTGACTTTTTGAATTTCCCGCCTCTTAACTGAAAAGGCAACCCTGCTCCTGTCAACTGTTGCACCTCAGATCGCGGACAGCCCCCCTAGATCACACACACCAGGCAGATGCAAGAAATGTACTTTTATTTAGAATAAAGAATAGTCCAAAGATGAAAGTAGAAAAGCAATCAAAGTAAATCCAACGGTAGTCCAATAAAGTTCTCGAGCTGGCAAGCCCAACTGGCTTAAATCCCAAAGGAAGCAAAAGTACGTAGACAAGGCAAACTGTCCTCGTGGTGAACGTGAACTTGAGGCAATTGCTCTGGCGGTTAACGGGAACTTGAAGGCAAACCGCTCCGGCGGTCAACGGGAACGTGAACTTGAGGCAACCGCTCTGGCGGTTAACGGGAACTTGAAGGCAAACCGCTCCGGCGGTCAATGGGAACTTAGAGACTTGGGCTTGAGTCCTTCCAAGCTAAACATAGCTTCAGGTATGACTAGAATCACCCAGGCACAATCTAATAAAGAAAACTACTTTCTATGTGACCACCGCACCCCCTTCCTCAAACTCCAATCTTTCCGGGAGGATCTGATGCTGGCCCTCCTGTTGAATTCCTGCTCATTAGCAGCCCCAGGTGCAGTGCTATCGTCCTGGGAAACTCGGTCCTCCCTTTCCTCGGAATGCTCATCTGGCAAGGGAGTGAAGAAACTCTCGTGGGAATCAAGGTCACTGGGCCTCTCACTGTCTAATTCAGAACTGACCTCCGTGGAGTCATCATTATCCTCATCTTCAGGCCCAGACCCATGTAGCCATCCATCATCCCAGGCTAAGTCTTCATCTGCAGACCTGTACCCATCTGGCCACCCTTCATCCCTGATCTGATCCTGGGCAGCTGGGACCCCCGGTGTCTGTCTATGACCACTAGGCTGGAACACCACACTAGCTGGGACACCACATCAACAGGCATCTGTCAGTTGACTCCTGTCAAAATTTGAACAAGCTGCATCATTTAGATTGTGTTTAACAGCCATTGATAGCAGGCTACCACGTGATTTGAGGAAAAAATGAAAACAGTGAATTTTGTGTGCTCATTAAGCATTATTTTTTGTGGAAAAACCCCATCACTCAAACCAAGGCTAAGCTTGATAAATACTATGGTTAAAAAGTGGTTTACTGAATTTCATTGTGGCCGTACAAGCATGGAAGATGCCAAACGTTCTGGATGCCCAGTTGAGGTCTCTACACCCAAAACAATTGAAAAAATTCACGATATGGTGTTGGCCAATCAGAGATTGAAATTGCGAGAGATTGTGGAAGCCATAGGCATCTCACATGGCTCAGTGGTTTCAATTTTTGCTGTAGTTTTACTGTCGGGAGTGGGGTTTTAATGTGGTTTTATAATGTTGTTTTATGTGTTTTTAACTGGTATTTTACTCTTGTAAACCACTCTGAGCTCCGAAGAGAACGGTCTATTAAGTTGAATAAATAAATAAATAAATAAATCTCGGCATTACTTCGCAAATGAAGATTCAGGAAGGACTCATCCCACGCTTTTTACAAGTGTGTTGATGACTAAAAAGGCCAATCTGAGATAGGCAAGTCCGGTTGCAGAAAGCACAGCAGAAAGTCTCCTTGGGTAATGTTGTTTCCAAGTTGCGGTTCTTTCTGCGTTGTTGTTTCTCTTCGAGACCCATTCGGCATGTCTTCTCGAAAGAGGCCGCAGCATTGTGGATAGTGCTTCTCCATGTCTCCCGATGTGAGGCCAGGGTAGACCATTGTTGGTGATCAATCTGTCCGAGCCTGAGATGTTGTTTCAGGGAGTCCTTATATCTCTTTTGGGGGGCGCCTCTCTTGCGCTGACCCGTGGCAAGTTCACCATAGAGTAGTAGTATCTTTGGGAGGCGGTGGTCCTCCATCCTAGAGACGTGCCCTGCCCAGTGCAGCTGTGTTCTCAATAGCATGGCCTCAATGCTGGTGATCCCTGCTTGCTCAAGGACAGCAACATTAGTCACATAGTCGGTCCAGTGTATATTTAGGATTGTGCGAAGACAGCGCTGATGAAAGCGTTCGAGGAGTCGTAGGTGTTGGTGATAGGTGACCCATGTTTCAGAACCATATAGGAGAATAGACAGTATGATAGCTCTGTACACACTGATTTTGGCGCTTTACCTCAGGTGCTTATTGCTCCAGACTCTTTTGTGAAGCCTTCCGAATGCACTATATGCCTTTGATAATCTGTGATCTATCTCTTTGTCAATCTTGGCGTCTGAAGAGATTATGCTTCCCAGGTAGGTGAACTGCTGAATGGACTTAAGCACAGATTTGCCTATGCTGACGTGAGGATGATGGTGTTCTTCCTGTGGTGTGGGCTGGTAGAGGACTTCCATTTTCTTCAGGCTGACTTCCAGCCCAAACAGCTCTGAAGCTGTTGCAAAGTAGGATGTGAGGCGCTGCAGAGCTGAATGGGCGACAAGGGCAGCATCGTCAGCAAAAAGCAGCTCACGGACTAGATAGTTTAGAGTCTTAGTGCGAGTCCTCAGGTGGCTTAAGTAGAACAAGCTGCCATCAGTATGATAGCTATATATATGCCGTCTTCTTCTTGTAGGTCTGCCGTAGCCCTTTGGAGCATCATGCTGAAGAAGATTGTAAATAGGGTTGGTGCAAGAACACAACCTTGTTTCACTCCAATAGTTATTAGAAAATAAATAAATAAATAAATTTTAAATGATCACTTGGGTATGAGAAAGCTTATCGCAAGATGGGTATCTTGTTTGCTCACAATCAACCACAAACGCAATCGTGTGACAATTTCGCATGAGTGTTTGGCATTGTTCAACTGCAATATGGACAAGTTTTTGCGCCGTTTCATAACCGTGGACGAAACGTGGATCCACCACAACACACCAGAGACCAAACAGCAGTCAAAACAGTGGGGTTTCTCGGGGTGAATCGGCGCCAAAGAAGGCCAAGGTGGGTTGTCAGCCAATAAAGTCATGGTGACCGTTTTTTGGGATGCACGCGGTATAATCCACATTGACTCCCTTCAAAAGGGTAAAACAATCAATGGGTAATATTATGCCAACTTATTGGGTCGATTTAATGAGGATTTTAAAAAAAACAACCACATTTGGCCAAGAAAAAAGTTCTTTTGCACCAGGACAGTGCAAGGCTGCACACATGTGCAGTTGTCATGGCAACAATCCATGAATTGGGATACAAATTAATCCCTCATCCACCCTATGCTCTGGATTTAGCCTCGAGTGCCTATTTCTTGTTTCCAAACCTGAATAAATGGCTTGGCGGAAAGAGATTTGACTCCAACAATGAAATCATCTCACAAACAAATACCTAGTTTGATGACCTCGACAAATCTTAATTTTTGAAAGGGATAAAAAAATTGGAGAAACATTGGACAAAGTGTATAGAGCTCAAAGGAGACTATGTTGAAAAATTAAATGATTTTTTAATCCAAAAACCTGTGTTTCATTAAAAAAGTCACTGACTTATTGACCCGCCATCGTAACTGGCAAGGGACAAATAGGTAGTGATCTCTGTATCTATACCTATTTAGTGGATCAGCTCTGGGTTTTTCAGTGAACTTTAAATGACAAAGCCAAAGAGATGGGATTTCTTCATGTGGAATTTTGGCACCTTGGACAGCTCCTTCAAGAATATCAAAAGTTTATTGTCGGGTTTTTTTCTATGATTGTTTTCTATCTACCCACATTGTGGTTACCTGATAAAGTGAACTATGGTCAATGGATTTTCCTGCTAAATAAAATGTGTCAGTATTAGTATTGTCAATGTCAGTTATAGAACATGATTTTTACAAAGGGCCTGCCAAAGCTCCATATTGCTCAGTTTAAGGCAACTGAATTTGTTTAAATATTTCTTCTCTCTCAACATTTTAAGACAGTGTTGAGTACAAGGATTGATTCTGCTCTCTCCTGTGGTGGATTCCATATCAGTGGAGTGCTGACTGAAGCTTGCATGTCTGTAAATACAATGGGAAAATGCAGGATTACGCAGACTGGGTGATTCTGGGACATTTATTTATTTATTGTTTCGATTTCTTAGTCGCCTCTACCGACTGGCTCGGGGCGACTTACAAGTGATTAAAACACAGTAAGGCTAGTAGAGTGGGCAGCGCACGGACTGAAGGAGGAAGAGCGTTCCATAATACAGGAGCGATAACACTGAAGGCTCTCCTCCTCGTAGAGGTCAAATGGAGGGCTGTGTGGCTCGGCACCACCAGGATGTTCAAGGACTCAGATCTCAGTGGTCTTGATGGACTATACGGGGAGAGGCGGTCCCTTAGGAACACCGGCCCCAGACCGTTCAAGGCCTTGAAGGTCAGAACCAGCACTTTGAAGGTGATCGGTGCTCTATTGGAAGCCAGTGCAGTTCGCGCAGAACAGGCGTGATGTGGCAGCGAGATGGAAGGCCTGCCACCATCCGAGCTGCAGCATTCTGCACCAGCTTGAGCTTCTGGATCACCGACAGAGGAAGGCCAAGTTAGAGAGCATTACAGTAGCCCAATCTTGAGATGACCGTGGCTTGGACCACTGTGGCTAGGTCGTGGCAGGACAAGTAGGGAGTCTAAAGAGTTCACTTTTTCAAGTCTGGTAAAATTAATATTCTCCCACATACAGTATCTGAAGGAACTTCCATTCATTCCTCCAACCTACATTTCAATACATTTTTAATGGTAGTGTTGATTTGCAGACAGGTGATGCTAAGGTGATGGTAGATGACCATCCATGGAGTCTCACCATGATGTTAAAGAACTGACAACATCCCATCTAGTCACTTGGGGTAAATCAATTTAATGCCATATTTTTTTTTGTATTTTTAAAAATTATTATTATTACCGACACAGGCAGAGTAACATAACAATCAATCCCCATTATTAAATATTGTATTACATTATAAATACATATCACATATTACTCTCTCACTGATCTCATACTATCACCAGGAAGTGGCGTAGCTGGCTGGGTGTCAGCTGCATAAGATCTCTACTGACCAGAAGGTCATGAGTTCGAGGCCTGCCCGGGTTGGGGAGAGCTCTCGACCAATTGTGTAGCTTGTTGTCTGTCTATATATGTTGTATGTCTATGGCATTGAATGTTTATCTATATATTTATTTATTTAAAACTTTTATAACCCGGGCTTCTCACCTCCGAAGAGGGTCTCAGACCGGCAAACAGCAAGTATTCAATGCTAACATTTAAAATCTAAAAACATCATAAATTTACAATAAAAATTTACAATAAAATACAATACAATAAATACATTTAAAAAGCCTTTCGCCAAAGTAAAATCAAGTCCAACTTAATCAATATATTCGGTCCGTATCAAGTGGTTAGCTTCACCCGCTTCCTAAAAGTCAGGAGGGAGGGGGCAGATCTAATTTCATTTGGGAGGGAATTCCACAGCCGGGGGGCCACCACAGAAAAGGCCCTGTCCCTTGTCCCCACCAGACGCACCTGCGAAGGTGGTGGGACCGAGAGCAGGGCTTCTCCAGATGATCTTAGCACTCTTGACGGTTCATAGGGGAGAATACGTTCAGACAGGTAAACTGGGCCGGAACCGTATAGGGTTTTGTAGGTCAACAGCTCTCCCTCGTGGCCAGATGTTAAATTGCCTCTGTCTGTCTTGTGTGTTTGTGTGTCTAAATGTAATGTGTACATTGTAATCCGCCCTGAGTCTCCTGCGGGGTGAGAAGGATGGACTATAAATGAAGTAAGTAAATAAATACTACCCACCTTTACCTCGCCCTTGTGTCTAATAATTTACACCCCTTCCGTTCTCCCCCCCACCCCCTCCCTCAGGGAACAGCATTTATCATATTTCAAATATTAGTTTAATATAACAATCGTAAAAAGAAAATGGTTCAGCACTTTACATCTTTCTTTCCCTTCAACCTTTTCTATCAGTCTTTCCCATTTCTGAATCCAGGTCTTTTAAAATCGGCATGTTGTGAACTTGACTCTTCTTTCGTAAATTTAATCCTGAAGCATGTATTCTGCTAAATAATCATACCATTTTTCAGCCTTCCACTTCCTGTGATCTTTCCACCCCAAAGCCACAGTTGCATGGGCAGCTGCTATCATGTATTTTATAATTTCCCTCCAGGCTTTGATATTTTCTTTTTTGTCTAATTTCCGTGTTTAAAAAAATCCATTTTATTCAAAGGCAGTTTATATCCTATTATTTCTTCCATTTCCTTTGGTACCTTGTTATAGAAATCTTGTACTCTATCACATTCCCACCACATGTGGAAATAGGAGCCAATTTTCCTACTTCTATGCCAGTGTTTTTCAACCTTTTTTGAGCCGTGGCACATTTTTTACATTTACAAAATCCTGGGGCACACCACCAACCAAAATGACACAAAATGACACTCTAACACAGCAATACATATAGTTAATATGTTTTTAAATGTATTTATACACTCAGTGTGAAACCTGGGCCTGTTTCGATGAGCACAACATAGCAGGAATGGCAGAAAGACACACACGAAGGTCTTGCTCAACAGCTGTCAGTCTCTCTGTGTGTTTAGTTTTTATCGCAGTCAAGCTAGTGAAGTTCATCTTACACAGATATGTGATTGAAAACGGGAGCAATGTCAAAATAGCTTTGTTGGCCAGAATGGGGAATTCCCTGGCAACAGATAACCAAAAACTGTCCAAAGGAAGATTAGCAAATTTTAGCTTTAAACTACGACCTTCTTTCAGTTCAATTTATAGTTAACACACAATCAAAGAGCATCCTGAACTCTTGCAACAATGGAATTGAACCAAACTTGGCATATTGAACTCTCATTACCAACAGAAAGTACTGAAAGGGTTTGTTGGGAATTGACCTTGGGTTTGGAAGTTGTAGTTCACCTACACCCAGAGAGCACTGTGGACTCAATGTTATGTTATGTTGTTGTTTGTTTTTGATCCAGAATCACAATGTTGGAAGGAGGATCACCAACTTAAGGTCCCTAAAACAGGCATGGGAAAACTTCAGCCCTCTGGGTGCTTTGGACTTCAACTCCCACCATTCCTAACAGCCTGAGGCCCTTTCCTACTTAAGTGGCTGAGGGGGAAAAGGGCCTAAGGCTGCTAGGAATGGTGGGAGTTGAAGTCCAAAACACCTGGAAGGTCCAAGTTTGCCCATGCCAGCTTTCAACAGAGACCTCTTCCTCCCCCTTCCCCTTCGCGTCCTTTCTTCCCCCTCCTGCCGAACACTTACTTTTTCTTCTCCACTCAGGCTTCCTTCTTCCCAGCCTCTCTCTGCTCGCTTTGCTCACACTGTTGCTTCTGCCACCATTTTGATCTGAGGGGGCAGCATGAGCATGTTCAGGAGGAGAGGGGGAGGGAGGAAGACGTGGGGCGAGTCTGCGCAGTAGCGCCCGCACGGGTCACATCTTCCTCCCTCCCCCCTCCCCTCCTGAGCAAAGCGAGGCAAAGCGAGCAGAACGAGGCTGGGAAGAAGGGGGCCCGAGTGGAGAAGAAAAAGTGTTCAGCAGGAGGGGGAAGAAAGGGTATTGGAGGTTCCAATTTCCCACGGCACACTTGATGATCGCTCACGGCACACTAGTGTGCCCCGGCAAACTGGTGGGGAAACACTGATCTATGCCAACAAAGTTTTGTGGTAGTTTTTGTCATACGAGCTATTTTAATTGGGGTTCTATACCACTTAATCAATATTTTCCTTTGTGTGTCTCTAATCTTTCTATTTTTGATCTTTTTGATTGAATCAATCCAATATTCTATATCTGAAACATTATTATTTAAATCCTCTTTCCATATTTCTATCAAAGCTTGTTTCAGATTGTATTGTATTCCAACTAATTTCTTATAGATACATTTAATGCCGTATTACTACTTCTCCTTGAAGGCATTCTTTACATGTTGTTCCTGAAAACCTCTGTGGCTCTTATTCTACAGTTTCTAATCTGGCTCTTCTTGTAACCTGCTCAGTATGTCATAGCATTTTGTGTATGTAATTACATACTTCCAAAGTAAGACAAATTGAAATGTCTGTTATGGAAACATCCAGTTGTAACTCTCTTAAACAATGAGCTATGTGTAGGAAGTAATACACAGAGAACACGCTTAATAACCTAGAGGCTGGGCGCAGCTCTGTAGTGCTTCAAAGGATTTTCTGTTTTGAATCTTAGTACCGCTTCAAGCTAACAACTGACTTTATTACAGCTCCAAATACAAACAAAACAAAACAAAAAAATTGAACAAGGACCTGTTTTTAATAGACTTTTCCGAAAGGCTGCCAACATTTGTAGAATGAACACATTGTCAAAATCATGCCATCTGTTATACAACAAATACACATAGGAATGAAGATAAGGGTTCCAAATTGTGAGGACACACAAGATGTTCATAGAGAAGGTATCTCAGTGTTTGTCAGCCAGCACATGAGCAGAAGTAGACTCTGCTCGACACAATTTTATCCGGACTTAGCTCTTTAATCAAAAAAATATTTGTAAATAATAATAATATTATTATTATTTACACCGGGAATGTGGTGCAGCTGACTGTCAGCTGCATAAGATCTCTCTGACCAGTAGGTCATGAGTTTGAGGCCTGCCCAGGTTGAGGTGGGTTCTCGACCTTAAGTGTAGCCTGCTGTTGACCTTTGCAGCCCGAAAGACAGTTACATTTGTCAAGTAGGAGATAAAGGTACCACATTAAAGTGGGGAGGCGAATTTTGACTGATTTATGAGGCCATTAAAAAAGAACCCAGGAATCGCTGAGGAATGCGGAAGAACAACAAGGGACGCTGGAAAACACTGAGAGATGAGGAGTGCGTCAGCTTCCCCTGGTGGCCAGAAAGTTTGCCTCTGTTCATCTATATATGTGGGTAATATGTCAAAAATGAATGTACTGTACTGTACTGCAATAAATGTCACATGCTTATATGTCATATGTTGAACTGCAGGGATTGTCTGCAAGTATGTGTACTGTAATCCGCTCTGAGTCCCCTTCGGGGTGAGAAGAGCAGAATATAAATAAAGTAATTAAATAATAATAAACTTTATTTGTACCCCGCCACCATCTCCCCAAAGGGGACTCGAGCGGCTTACATGAGGCCAAGCCCAGAAATGCATTTCAACACAGTAACATATAAGACATAAAGCAACATTACAGTAAAATAATAATTAAAAAATCAAATTCAAAATCAAACGCAAAATATAATAAACAGTGCAAAATAATACAATAGAAAAAAACGAACACAATAAATAAGCGAACAAAGAGACTGGAGACCTTATTGTAATTGCAGCAGGAATGGACATCCCGAATCTCACTTTTCCACACACAGAGACTAGCCCTCTTATTTCGACTATACACTAAAGTTGCTAATTCGCTCACACTCATTTACTTATCCTCAAGCCCGGGGGCGGATCTTAGTGTTTGGCGCATCATGCCATGCCATTGCTGCTGGTCGGCATGCAGGCGGGAGGTGGGAGGCTCCGCCCCGGCTGCAAAATGTTCCCCTGTCCTTTTCATCCTCTTGGGAGTGCATTCCCCAATAGCACATGCGCGAAACATGCATGCGCGCACATGCGCCATCTCCACCAGGTTGGAGAGCCAGAGGGCGCAAAAAAAATGTTTGCTTACTACTATTTTTTACCTTCGTCTGGTCCTGCTCAAGCCCTGGCTTCTTCTAATACAATATAGGAATGGGAAGCCTTCCAGATATTCTTAGACTAAAACTCACAACAATTCTAGCCAGTACAGACAATAGTGAGAAATCGCTGGAAGGCCACAGAAGTCCTACTCAACTTTTAACAGCAGAAGGAAACAGAGACCAGGATCCTTTGGCTGTGTGCTTTCAACATATGATGACCGAAAGACTTTGAAAGTATGTACTGTAAGTATGGAATTTGCTTGGCAATATTTGTTTGGAGGGACTTTTTAAAAAGAGGAAGCATAATGCAACCCGTCAACAGACCCTTCTGCTGTATATACTAAGCACTAGGCCTTGTTTGGTTCGTCGGAATGTTCCAAAAGTCAGAATGAATTCGGATTGAATTCACTTTTGAACCGGTTTCGAAGAGATTTAAGCAACCCGGAAGTGAATGTGTAGTTTTGAAACTTTTCCACCATTTGTCATAAGTGAGTCGGAAAAGATTCAGAAAGACACGTCCAAACCGCCCACTTTGGATGCGGCTTCCTTTCCCCTCCCGCCTGCGAGGGAAAGAAAGCCACGTCCAAGGCGGCTGCTTAACGCGCTTTGGACGTGGCTTTCCTTCCCCACATGGTGGGATGCCGTGTGAGAACTGAGTCTTTAACCCAGTTTGGAAGCGCATTTCTGCATTTCCCCCCAGTTCTCACACGGAAGACAGAAATATGCTTCCAAACTGGATTAAAGAACCCAGAGAAAGTCGAACTGGGGTGAAAGAAAGGGGGTTAAAGGACTGAGGGTTAAAGAACTGGGGGAAACTAGACCTTGGCAAAGCGCGCCTTCTCTGATGGCCAAGGAGGGGCACTGAAAGGACGCACTGCTGCCCCTCCCGTGGAAAACATGGCCCCAGATGCCATGGAGGAGCACCTTGGCACCTGGATGGCTTTCCCCAAGTCCTCCAAGCCTTCTGCCAACGCCATGACTCTGCTGGAGATGGGACGCTGTCTTCGGCTTCAACAGCCACTTGCTCCAGAGGCAGGCATGTAGCCGGGGGGGGGGACTTGGGGGCTTCAGGCCCCCCCCGAAATTCTCAGGGTGGTCCGCGATAAGGCCTTACTGGTACATTATTTAAACTGCTATGTGTATTTATATCATGATCTGATCACCATGCTCAGTATATCCCATATTAATGGGG
Organism: Anolis apletophallus; assembly: GCA_030556195.1. Classification (NCBI taxonomy): domain Eukaryota; kingdom Metazoa; phylum Chordata; class Lepidosauria; order Squamata; family Anolidae; genus Anolis; species Anolis apletophallus. The sequence goes on from JARBWK010000007.1 coordinate 19,124,942, forward strand.
TTATTGGGATAACAATACAAAAGGTTTGCTAGGGTAGACCCTCTCCCACTCAGTCTCAGCTCCCCAAAACAAACTCAGCCCCCCAATCAAAATCCTGGCTACAGCCCTGTCCAGAGGAAAAGCAAGGTGAGAACTGGGAAGAGGCGGTGGACTTGGGGAAGGAAAGTTGGGGCTGCTGTGGGAAGCTCTGGAGTTTCTTTGTCCCGCGTTGACTTGGGAGAAAGAAAGAAGGGGAGAGAAGGTGGAGATAGGTCCCTAAAGGCACTCCAATTCTCATGCGGAGGGAAGGCATCCACGTCTAAACTGGGTTTTAAAAATGTGCGTCCGCCATTAATGAAGCCATTCTAAAATTTCAGAATTTTTCCAAATTTTGATTTTTTTTCACACAAAAAATAGGAAGCGTCAGTGCCCCCTACGTCCAAAACAAGTTTTGAACCATTTTTATGGATCAACAAGACCTACTAAGCACCAAAATACTGCTTAAAGAAACAGAATTTCACCTGCTGGTGGAGATAGAGCAGATGGGCCACAATGAGCCTCTCATCAAAAGAGTTCCACAGTCTGGGAACAATCTGAGATGGCTGTGTTGTATATCTTTACCAAGCTGAACTATTATGGGTTCTTGTAGCCAGATTTGTTCAAAGGAGGGTTTGTCTTTGCCTTCTGTGGCTGAAAGAGTGTGACTTCTCCAAGGTCACCTACTGGGTTCCCATTGCCAAATGGGGATTTGAACCCTGGCGTCCAGCATTGTAGCCCAATGCTCAAATTATTATACCTGTAATGTAGGAAAAATTAAGAACATGGAAAATTCCCAGGGTTTGTCTTTGCTGCAACATCCTTTAAAACAGTGTTTCCCAACCAGTGTGCCGTGAGCGATCATCAGGTGTGCCGTGGGAAATTGGAACCTCCAATACCCTTACTTATTAAAGGAGCGCCGCTACATCACAGTACAAAATGCATAATTAATCATACATAATCATACACAAAAAGACACATTCAAAGTACCCAATCCTGCTGGAGAAAATCAAAAGTCTTACATAAGGTGGTCGCCACAGAGAGCAGAGGAGTTGCGAACCAGGAAGTTCAGGGAGCGCTCCTCTACGGGAAAACTCGTGATATTTGATGAAATCACGAAAGAGAGTGCAAAAAACAAAGTGTATCCTCACGATGTTATCCAATGTCAGTTCCAGGATCCGCACAATAACACAGTCCGTTTGCGGACAATTTAAAGAAGCAGCACCACAATCATAGCAACAAGGTGGCGCCAACGTATTTGAGGGACCGTCTCACCCCATATTGCCCTCGAGATCACTTCGGTCTGAGGACTCCAATCTCCTGGAGATACCTTCAGCTAAACTCGCAAGGCTGACTGCTACCCGCCGGAGGGCGTTCTCTGTCATAGCACCTACGCTGTGGAACGCCCTCCCGGCCGGAACTCGGGCTATGAAGGACTTGCTCCCGTTTAGACGGGCCTGTAAAACATACCTGTTTAAGCAGGCCTTTGGTGAGTAAGTCCTGCCCATGCCCCGCCATCTATTCGTTCTTCTGAGGATGATGTGCTGTTCATTGTTTTAACTGTGTTATTAATTACTGTACTGCTGTTGTTTTTAATTGTTTTTAACTGCTTATTGCCTGTATTTTACTGTGCCCTTCGGCTCCTGTAAGCCGCCGCGAGCCTCAGGGAGTCGGCGGCATAGAAGCCCGAATAATAAATAAATAAATAAATAAAGGTAGAAAATCACGTAGATAATCACATATATTCAAACCGCCAGGGGCTGAAGATAAATGTGGCAATGGAATTGAAAGCTGGCATGGGCAAACTTGGACCTTCCCGGTGTTTTGGACTCCAACTCCCACCATTCCTAGCAGCCTCAGGCCCTTTTCCTTTTCCCCCTCAGCCACTTAAGCAGGAAAGGGTCTCAGGCTGTTAGGAATGGTGGGAGTTGACGTCCAAAGCACCCAGAGGGCTGAAGTTTTCCCATGATTGACAGCTGTTGAGCAAGACCTTCATGTGTGTCTTTTTGCCATTCCTGCTAGGATATCTATGTTGTGTTCATCGAAAAAGGCCCAGGTTTCACACTGAGTGTATAAATACATTTAAAAAACATATTAACTATATGTATTACTGTGTTAGAGTGTCATTTTGTGTCATTTTGGTAGGTGGTGAGCCCCAAGATTTTGTAAATGTAAAAAATGTGCCGTGGCTCAAAAAAGGTTGAAAAACACTGCTTTAAAAAACCCACTAAACTAAACCCTCAGAGCAGAAATCATATATTAATGCCTTGCAATAAAAGGCCTGACAGGTGCCTCCAACAATAGGTTGGGATCATGAACGTACACAACTACAAGGCCTTGTATGTCTCAAAATTATATTCAGTCTCGGATAAATCTCATTATTCATTCAGTCTGGTTTTCAGTATGGCTCTGAAACCCAAAGGAGTACTATAAATGTTAGTTTGAGTGCAGTCTCCCACAAGGGATTATTACCCGGAGCTGCCAAAAGCTCTTTGCAGACTAATGTCATAAATTAAGAGACCACAGAATTGATAGATAACTATAGTTTATAGCAATGTATCCTGCCCGCTGAATATACAGCTGCTGCTAGTGTAAATGCAGAGGTCACCCTGGTTTCTTCCCTGTGGCTTTTCCAGGTGTTACTGCCTCAGCAACATCTGGGAGAGAGTGAGCATTTTTGCTCAACCTGTCAATTGTGCTATCAGTTGAAATTTAATTCTTGTCAGTAAATTACAGAGAACGCCATGTCCCCCCTTTCCCCCTCTCCAAGAAAGAAAGAAAAAAGAAAAAGAAATAGGGAGAAATCCTGGAATATTCAGAAGACAATTACATTTTAAGCAAAGAGCTATGAACATGAAGAGCTGTCCTCCTTCCTCCAACGCCGCCAGCAGCGAGTGAAGTGGGGAGGGGCGGTCTCCGGAGGCTCCCCGCTGAGTTGCGGGGTGCCTCAGGGGGCTATCCTCTCCCCCGCTGTTATTTAACATCTATATGCGACCACTCGCCCAACTGGTACGGAGTTTTGGGCTGGAGTGTCATCAGTACGCTGATGATACCCAGCTCATTCTGAGGTTGGACCCCGGGGCAGTCTCTGTACCCGATAATTTCCATCTTTGCCTTGAAGCCGTTACTGGATGGCTGCGAGCCAGTAAGTTGAAGGTGAACCCAGCGAAGACGGAGATCTTGTGGCTGGGCCGCCCGGGGGGGTAGTGACCCAGTTGCCAACTTTCGATGGTGTGGCCCTCTGCCCTCAGCCATCGGTAAAAGTCTGGGGTCCGGCTGGGCGCCCACCTGTCCATGGAGGAGCAGATTGGCTGCACCTGCAGGGACAGCATTCTACCACCTACGGTTGGCTAAGCGCCTGGCTCCCTACCTCTCCCAACGCGACCTTGCTACGGTGATCCAAGCCACGGTCATCTCGAGGCTCGATTACTGTAATGCGCTCTACATTGGCCTTCCCTTGTCGATGATCCGGAAGCTTAAGCTAGTGCAGCACGCCGCAGCACGCTCCTCCTGGGTGCTGCAAGATCTGACCGCGACCCCCCTGCTGCGCGAGCTGCACTGGCTTCCAATTGAATTCCGGGTCCTCTTCAAGGTGTTAGTTCTCACCTTTAAGGCCATCTATGGTTTGGGGCCAGTGTACCTGAGGGAGCGACTTACCCCTTATGTCCCCGCGAGATCACTGCGCTCTGAGGAGCTTAACCTCCTTGAGGTGCCTTCCCTTAGAACCTGCAGACTGGCCACTACACGGCGGAGGGCATTCTCTGTAGCTGCCCCAAGTCTCTGGAACGGCCTCCCGGAGGAGATCCGCGCCATCCGCGCTCTTCTGCCCTTCCGCAAGGCCTTGAAGACTTGGCTCTTTAGGAAGGCGTTTGGCCCTTAACTCAACCACACTGTGTGCCATGCCGCCTATCCCCCCCCCCCAGATTCTTATCTCGTCCCCCCAGCCTTCGCTGAGGGCTAGTGTTTTTAATATGTTTTAACTGCTTTGATGTTTAATGTGTTTTAACTGTTTAATCTGTTTTATTACTCACGGTGTTTATGCTTCTTCTGTAAACCGCTCTGAGCTCCGGAGTGAGCGGTATACTAAATCGAAGTTAATAAATAAATAAAATAAATAAATTTATTTGGCAATGGAAAAACCAAGGGTCAGATTCAAAGTACTCTCTCTCTCGGCATTACTTCGCAAACGCGTTCGTTGATGACTAAAAAGGCCAATTTTACAAGCGCATTGATGACTAAAAAGGCCAATCTTAGATAGGCAAGTTCGGTTGCAGAAAGCACAGCAGAAAGTCTCCTTGGGTGATGTTGTTTCCAAGTTGTGGTTCTTTCTGCGTTGTCGTTTCTCTTCAAGACCCATTCGGCGTGTCTTCTCGAAAGAGGCCGCAGCATTGTGGATAGTATGTTTCCATGCCTCCCGATGTGAGGCCAGGGTGGACCATTGTTGGTGATCAATCTGGCCGAGCCTAAGATGTTGTTTCAGGGAGTCCTTATATCTCATCTTTGGGGCGCCTCTCTTGCGCTGACCCGTGGCGAGTTCACCGTAGAGTAGTATCTTTGGGAGTCGGTGGTCCTCCATCCTAGAAACGTGCCCTGCCCAGCGCAGCTGTGTTCTCAATAGCATGGCCTCAATGCTGGTGATCCCTGCTTGCTCAAGGACAGCGACATTCGTCACATAGTCGGTCCAGTGTATATTTAGGATTGTGCAAAGACAGCGCTGATGAAAGTATTTGAGGAGTTGTATGTGTTGGCGATAGGTGAGCCATGTTTCAGACCCATAAAGGAGAATAGGCAGTACGATAGCTCTGTACACACTGATTTTGGTGCTTTGCCTCAGGTGTTTGTTGCTCCAGACTCTTTTGTGTAGCCTACCGAAAGCACTCTATGCCTTTGCTAATCTGTGATCTATCTCTTTATCAATCCTGGCATCTGAAGAGGTGATGCTTCCCAGGTAGGTGAACTGCTGAGCGGACTTAAGCACAGATTTGCCTATGCTGACATGGGGATGATGGTGTTCTTCCTGTGGTGTGGGCTGGTAGAGAACTTCCGTTTTCTTCAGGCTGACTTCCAGCCCAAACAGCTATACACACACACACATGCACACACCTAGGTGAGGAGATATATATATATCCTCATGTAGGTTTCTCTCTCTCTCTCTCTCTCTACTTATCTATCTTTTCCTACTTTACTTCTTTATTATTCCACCACTTTCTTTGTTAAAACTCTTACATATTTACCACTCAATAAAAATATATATTATTTTTTAAAAAAGACTGACTGGGTTTTATTTTAGCATGAGCTTTCGTGGATATAACCCGACTTCTTCAGATACAATACTGAGTAATAGTTGAAAGAAGTTGGAGGAAGTTCATAGAAGGGTTACACTTTTTCTTTGTTGTTGTGTGGACTTCAAGAAGTTTTTAAAGTGACCCTTTCGTTGGGTTTTCTTGAGAAGATATAATTTAATTTATTTCAAAAACTAGTTAAAAGTTTTCAAAAATAACTCTTTTTCAAAAGGTGTTGTGCAGTGTCCTTGAAAGGATTCATGAACTAATATATGCTCATGCTTTGAACATTCAAAAGCAATGTAGCCAAAGCAAGTGTTATCATTATACTGCAGCCTACAGCTTTATTGCAAAAATGCAGCCTTAAATAAATGCACACCAAATTCTAGAAATGGGTACGCACACTCATGTATATATATGTAATAGAAAGCTGTTCTTCTTGCTATGTTCACAAACATCTATTTTTAACCTGTTGAGCATAAGCACTTGACCACTTCCTTCTTCCAGGCTACTTTACCTGCTAATTTTGCAAGAAGGTGAGTGCTGGGCATGGGATCTGGTATGAAGCTTGCTAACCTTTATTCACAGGAACTACTCTGGTTTTGGACTTGTCAGTTTTAAGTTGTCAATTTTAATCTGCATTTTATCAGTGGATGTTAACTTGTATTTTAACTCTGTGTATCTTGTTGTATGTTTTTAATAGTGTTTTATCTCTCTTTCTTAATGATGTTGTGTTAATATTAATATTATTAATATTAATATTAGTAAGATTAATATAAGTAATATTAATATTAGTAATATTAATATTATTAATATTAATATTAGTAATATTAATATTAGTAATATTATTAATATTAATATAAATAATATTAATATTATTAATATTAATATAAGTAATATTAATATAACTAATATTAATATTAGTAATATTATTAATATTAATATTAGTAATATCATTATTATTAATATTATTATTAATAATGATATTGATATTGATATTAATATTATTAGAAACACGACAAGATGAGTCCACAGCAAACAAGATCACTCCGCTGGCTGTTGTATTGGATCACACGTCAGACACGTCCCAAGTGTCTAGGACTGTGTGATGTATCGGCAAATAATGCGTACAGATCCCAGTAAGGTGGCCTTCTGCAGTTGGCAGATGGTAGTTTTCTCAGTGCCAATTGTGTTTAAGTGCAGGCCAAGGTCTTGAGGCACTGCACCCAGTGTGCCGATCACCACTGGGACCACCTTTACTGGCTTGGGCCAGTCTTTGCAGTTTGATCTTTAAATCTCGTATCGTCCCAGCTTTTCCAATTGTTTTTCTTCAACTCTGCTGTCACCTGGGGTTGCAACCTTGATTTATTTATTTACATCATTTCTACCCCGCTCTTCTCACCCCCTGCAGGGGGACTCAGAGTGGCTAACATGGCAGCAATTCGATGCCGTAGTAAAATACAGTATAATAAAAGATAAAAACATACACATATCACAATTTAAAACAACATTTTCCATTTCAACAACCACAAGGTCAGTTTCAGTGTTCAGTACTATTATACTGATTGACCAAATGCCTGGTTCCACAGCCACATCTTTAGTTTCTTTCTGAAAGAAAGGAGGGAGGATACTGATCTGATTTCACTGGAGAGCGGGTTCCATAGGCGGAGGGTCACCACCAAGAAGCCCCTGTCCCTTGTCCCCACCAGCCGTGTTTGCGAAGCTGGTGGGAACGAGAGCAAGGAGTCCCCAGCAGATCTTAAGGTATGAGGCGGAACGTAGAGGGAGATACGTTCGGACAAGTAAGCTGGGCCAGAGTCATATAGGGCTTTATAGGCCAAGACCAACACTTTGAATTGTGCTCGGAAATGGACTGGCAGCCAGTGGTGTTGACGTAACAGGGGGTGGTACACTCCCTGTATGATGCTCCAGTGAGCAATCTGGCTGCAGCCCATTGGACTAATTGAAGTTTGAAGACTAATTGAACAGTCTTCAAAGACAATCCCACGTAGAGCGCATTGCAGTAATCTATTCGGGATGTAACCAGAGCATGGACCACCGTGGCCAGATCAGACTTCCCAAGCAGCTGGCGCACAAGCTTTAACTGTGCAAAAGCTCTCCCAGCCATTGCTGAGATCTGGGGTTCCAGGCTCAGCGATGAGTCCAGGATCACTCCCAAGCTGTGAACCTGCGTCTTCAGGGGGAGTGTAACCCCGTCCAACACAGGCTGTAACCCTATGCCCTGTTTGGCCTTTCGACTGACCAGGAGGACCTCTGTCTTGTCTGGATTCAACTTCAATTTGCTAGCCCTCATCCAGTCCGACACAGCAGCCAAGCACCGGTTCAAGGTCTGAACAGCCTCCTTAGTAGCAGGTGGGAAGTAGTGACATATTTGGATGTCATCTGCATACAGATAACACCTTACTCCAAAACTCCGGATAATCTCCCCCAATGGCTTCATGTAGATAAGGGGTGCCCACACTTTTTCAGCATGCAAGCTACTTATAATAAAACCAAGTCAAAAAAATATCCCTACCTCCTCAAGGCTGGAAAGGGGTGGGGCGGGGTGGGGTTTGGCACGGCCTGGCTCCACCCCCCTCTGGCTTCAGCTGTACCAGCAGCTTCTCCAGGTTTGAGGATGGCAGTGCCAAGCCAGCCTTGTGCTAGCTATGCCACCACTGGCTTGGGACTGTCATCCTCAAGCCTGGAGAAGCTGCTGGTACAGCTGAAGCCAGAGGGGGGCGGAGCCAGACTGTGCCAAGCCCCGCCCCCTCCCCTCTGGCTTTGGAACTCCCAGCAGCTTCTCCAGGCTTGAGGATGGCAGTGGTGGCATAGCTAGCACAAGGCTGGCTTGGCTCTGCCCTCCTCAAGGCTGGAGCAGCTGCTGGGAATGCTGAAGCTGGGGAGAGGACGGGGCTTGGCGCAGCCTGGCTCTGCCCCCTCTGAGAAGTGCCCCATCCAGCTGGGATCGACCTCCTTCAGTCCCAGGATCGACTGGTCAATTGCGATCTACTTCCTGGGCAGCCCTGATGTAGTTGTTAAATAACACCAGGGACAGAATAGAACCCCGAGGGACTACACACAACAATGGTTGTGGAGTCGAACAGGTGTCACCCAATAACACCTTCTGAGGCTGACCCTCCAGGAAGGATTGGAGCCACTGCAGAGCGGTACCCCCATTCCCTATTTCTGAGACGCACCCCAGAAGGATATCATGGTCAACGGTATCGAAGGCTGCTGAGAGGTCCAGCAGAACCAGGGACACACTCCCCCTGTCTAGTTCCCGGTGAAGATCATCTACTAAGGCGACCAAGGCTGTTTCAGTACCATGTCCCGGCCTAAAGTCAGACTGATCCATACTTTGTTTTTTAACATGATCACGAGGTCAGGAGTATTGTGCTCCAAAACTCTGTCAGTATGAATTCGGAAGTCCCAGAGTAGTTTGACATGTTGATTTTCTGTAACTTTTTCAGGCTTGTGATCTCACCAGTTCTTTGTCGCAGGCAGATGGTATTTGTGGCACAAGTTCCAATGAATTATCTCGGCAACAGTGTTATGCCTCTGCTTGTATTATTAGTATATGGACCAGTGCATTATAGTTTTACAGCATATTTTAACACACAAACTGACCAGGCTCTCAAGAGTGGTTTGGTGTCATAACAATATTGCTGCCAATATCTGATGTTTTGATGGTCTGTGATTGCACAATATAAATACAATACCAATGCTAATCAGTGGCAAGTGGAAGGGGGAATACAAATTACACCAGATGACACACCGAAATGACTGTGTAGATTTTCGTGCAGCAGAACTGTACTATTTTTTATAAAAAATATTTCTGTAGGTTTCTGTGACCAGAATTTTTTTTGTAAACCCAGCTTACATGTATTATATTGTTATACCTGCAAGACCGACACTCAATGATACTTTATTTATTTATTTACTATACTTTTATACGGCCCCTCTCAGCCCGAAGGCAACTCAAGGCGGTGTACAATCGCAAACGAATGCCCACAGATAAATACATAACAATGAATAAAAACACCATATAAAAGCAAAAATTCACAGTTAAAAATATAAAATACAAATCTCAGCATCTCCTTATTAGAATCGGTTTCCGTTGCATCGTCATCGTTCCATAGGTCTCAATTCCATAATTACATTTCCTCTGCAAAAGCCTGCTCAAACAGCCAGGTCTTGACTTTCTTCCGGAATGTTAGGAGGGAGGGGGATAATCTAATGTCCCTAGGGAGGGCGTTCCATAGCCAAGGGGCCACTGCTGAAAAGGCCCTGTCTCTTGTCCCTGCCAATCGGGTCTGCGAATAAAGCGGTACCAAGAGCAGGGCCTCCCCAGTCAATCTTAAGCACCTGGATGGTTCATAGGAAGAGATGCAAACTTTATGTTTTGCATCTTCTTTACACATGCACACTGGTCAAGATGCCATTATTACTCCATTACAATGATACATCAAATCACATTGGCTTCATTTGCATGCATTAGAAGTGCACACTGTTATTTTGATTACTGCTGATTTTATAGGCTCTGATTTTGTCCAATTTCTGGAATTTTCACTACAATATTTTGTTCTGGTATGGAAAGAAGGCCATGGAGGTGACACCAGAAGTTACAGCACTGAGTGACACCAACCCCAGTGATGCTACTGGTTCCCTTTAGAAAGATGTTCACCATCATGGAGCACATGCACTCATGGACAGCTGGCTCATGACATTATAATACTTCTTAGAGAAGGAGAGAATCTTCGCAATCTTGGAATATCCGCATGTTTTTCCAGTGTTTAGAGGAAAAACTAGGTACCAATATCTTACAATATTTTAGATTAAAATTTGATAAGGCCATCAAGTCAGTTTCATCTTATGACAAGATGAAACACTGCAAATTCAGCGTTGTGGCTTCCTTGATAAAGTCTACCTTTAATGTTATTATTATTATTATTAATGTGGCCTCCCCTCTTACATATTTCATTCCAAGCATGTTTTTTATATGTCCAAAATGAAATAGCCATGCCTCTGATAGAAGATCATTATAGAATATCCTGTGAGCAGGCATGTAGCCGGGGGGGGCTAAGGGGGCTTCAGCCCCCCCCCCGAAATTCTCAGGGTGGTCCGCGAAAAGGCCTTACTGGTACATTATTTAAACTGTTATGCTTATTCATATCATGATCTGATCACCATGCTCATTATATCCCACATTAATGGGGTTATTGGGATAACAATACAAAAGGTTTGCTAGGGTAGACCCTCTTCCACCCAGTCTCAGCCCCCGAACCAAACTCATCCCCCGAATCAAAATCCTGGCTACGGCCCTGCCTGTGAGGGTTGGTAAATGTGAATAAGCAGAAGCTTTACCACAGTAATAAACCAAGATATACCCTACAGTATACTAAAATGTCACTCAGGCTTGTGTAACAAGTAACAGTATTTTTTTTCTTTCGTTCAAAAGTTCAAACAGGGTAACAATATATACATCAGTCTCTTTGAATTCAGGCAGAGAACAGAGAGAGAATAAAATGGTCCTTTTAAATCAGCCTCATGCCTTAAAATGTTCAATCTTCAAGATAGTTGGCAGCCTGCAATATGTCTTCACTGTCCAAAGTGTGAAAATGGCAAAATGATAGTTAGAACCGTTGGTCTCAGCAGCTAGCCAGAGGCAGCAGCCAATCAGAACTCTGGCTCCTAGCACACTCGGCCAATTGGCTGCTGACACATGCGTCTCCAGTTAACCCACCATATCATGGCGTCCTTTTTCAAATCATCACATATCCTGGGTGATGGTGACTTGGGTTGATAGGAGTTGTCACCCAAAACATCTCAGAGCATACCCTTCATTATCTCTAAGATAAAAATTGGAATTCATATGACCCAACAACACCAGAGGGTGGTCATGATGGCAAAAGCTGTTCAGGGGGAAAAACACACATGCTAAGAGAGGTTTGCTTTTGCCTGAGCCTATTGGGAAGGGCAAGTTTCTGCACCATCTCTCTGCTGCTGAGTTACTTGAATTCAGATTACTTTTGCACTATAATTAAGTTTGCAGCAATTGAAATAAGCAAGGGAGAAAGGTAAGAAGTGGAGGAAAAAAAGAGAAAGTGGGACATTTTTAAAGCAACTGAAAAAGTGAGATGACAGAGAATTACTCAGGACTGTATCTGTCCAATTGGGATGGTTTAGATCAGTGGTTCCCAAAGTGGGCGGTACTGCCTCTGGTTGGTGGTGGGGTGATCCAAGGGGGCGCTGGGAGACTCAGGAGAATTTGGGGGGGCGCTGAACCCCTGTAAGGGGGAGGTGGCGTGAGTCGGGCTTGCCACTTGCAGGGTCGCACGCTTGTGAGGACGTCCCTGTTGGAAGAAAGGGGCCGATACACAAGACTGCGCCATGGGTGGGGTTGACAAGAGGAAGGAGGCGTGCGCTGAGGTTTCCACAGCAACACCTGTCCGGGGATTCCAACTCACAGGGACACAGTCGCAAGCACGTGATCCCCAGGCAGGTGTTGCCGTTTAATCCAGATCTGTCATTCATGGGGATCTTAGTGGTCTGTGGAAGTCAGAGCTGAATTGGCTGAAGGTACTGCAAATCCCATCATCCGTTGCTCATACTCCCCAAATGTATTGTTTTTGTGATTATTTCTGGAATTCAATGTTTGTAATTTACACCTTTCTTTACTATATTTTACGAAAAAGGTAGAAACATTATTATATATATATATATATATATATATATATAAATTGCTATTAAAAATTAAAAAATAATTTCTAGGGGGGGGTGCTGAGTAAATTCTTTTTCTGGAAAGAGGGCGGTAGGGCAAAAAAGTTTGGGAACCAGTGGTTTAGATGATATGTGAGAGGCTCCATTTGTACCTTCCAGATGTTTTGGACTGTGGCTATTAGCCCCGGGAAATTTGGCTAGTGATAAGGGATCCGGAAACTGTATACAGCATCTGGAGGGCACCAGATCAAGAAGTTTGCTCATCTTTAAAAATCTCCCATGTTTTTTTTTACAAAAACAAAATCCCTTTCCTCTCTGAGAGTGATATATACAGAAATAATCCAGTGCAGAGGGAGTGGTTCTTTTGCTAGGGGGTATTAGATGAAGCCCTAAAGATTAGTGAAGGGAAATTCCTAGATTTATTTTACAGTTAAGAACAATATGTAAAATGCTTTCCCTGGGCAAGACTCTTTTAAAAAAAACAAAACTACCACCACCACCTGATTGAGGACAAAAAGCACACTGCCAAAAAGCAAATCTTAACATTAGCCAAAGATAAGCTGATACATAAGCCCTTCCTGAAGTAAAGCAAACTTTTTCTTACCAAAGTTGTAAGGAAGAACTTGGAACATTTTCATGGGAAAAACAGATTGCTACTGATGGATATTCTCCCCAGTTCATGGTCCTTTCTGACAACCAGTGTATTGCCCAATGGAAGCATAGCTGTTTATTGTATGAACGTCTCCTCTGATAGTTTAGTAGTGCTAAGCTACTTGAAGTTCAAAGGTTTTTATCTGGTTCCAAGGACTTCATTCTCTAATCCCCAACAGAGACACATTGAACAGGAATTTTCCACTTATGGTTAGGGTTGCCATTTTTTGATATAAGAAATAAGGGACATTTACGGGATTTTTCACAAAAATAAGGGACACTTCATTAAAAAACGCAAACATTCGGTAGAAATAGTTTTTATTAACAGAATAAGATAATGATTGAAACTCACAAGAGAAACTGACTTATGCCCTCTTAACAGTACATGGTATGGTTCTGCATGCTTTGTCATGCAGAAGAAACATTATTAGAACTACCTAATTTTCTCCATCTGTATTTAGTACTTAACTTTGCTGACTTCAAAAGTGCACTGTCTAAACATTAAAATAAAATAAATTTTATAGGACAGTACATCTTCATGATTATTATGTCGATAGTTAATGGTATAGTATAGTATGGGATACACAGCATTGTATGGTATTGGGATGCACAGCTAGGCCTATTTTAAGAGTAACTCTCAAGCAACCAGAAACTATCTTGATCGAACATGATCCAACATTCTCCTTGGGTAATGGTTAATTGAGTCTACTGTACTTTGAAAAAGTCCTGTATCGCCTCTTTCTTCCAACGGGGACGCAGGCTGCCCTGCAAGTTGGAATCCCCGGGCAGGCATTGCCGTGGAAACCACAGCGCACAACTGCCTCTGGTCAACCCCGCCCAGTCCTGTCCTGCTAGTCAAAAATAAGGGACAGGGCCTGAAAATAAGGGACACAAATTTTAGGGCCAAAATAAGGGACGTCCCTTAGAATAAGGGACATATGGGAACCCTACTTATGATGCACAAATTAGCAGAAAACTGAGGGAACACTCTTTTCTCATCTTCCTTCTAAGAGCTTGCCTACACTAGTCCTTACTAGGCATGAGAAAAAAGTTATGAAAATGAAATGATTCGTAAGAAATTCGTAAGAAATGCTACTTTTGAGTATTTCCGCACCTGGAACGCCAACCAGGAAGTGGACTTTCTTTATAGAACCGGGGCCAGGATTTTCTTAAGTGTCGTTATTAGGTCGTAAGGGGGCACACCCTCCTTCTCTCACCACCTCCCGCCTCCCTTGCCAATAAGTATTATGGCAAGGCAAGCCCTAAACTCGCTCCTTATCCGGCTGGAAGCCTGGAAAAATGTAAACAGAGAGGATTACTTAGAAGTAAATCTGCAAAGGAAGTAAACAGAGGTTTACTCAGAAGTAAATCTGTAAGGAGGGCACTTTGGATGAAGTGCCCTCCTTTGTGGATTTACTTCTGAGTAAACCTCTCTGTTTACATTTTTCCAGGCTTCCCTGCCTCTCCTGCCTGCCAGGATCTAAAGCATCAAAGAGTATTGGGGTGAGAAACCAACCTAATGTATAATAGAATGAATGCTACTGTAAGTGCCTAATATTATAAGGAATCAACTGGTCGTATACCTACATTCCATGCACATGCAATAATACAGCAGTAATAACAATGGGTATAAGAAGAGGTAAAATTCAAACCGAAGTATTCTGACTGTGGTCCCTCCTCAAACTGCAAAAGGCTCTTCTCTCTGAGCCCGGGAAAGGCAAAAGCCCGGGCACAGCGTTTGCTGCCTGGGTGCACACACATACATATTCTTTGGGGGGATTTGATGCAGAATCCCGGGCTCATAGAGAAGATTCTGCAGAAATCCCCCCCCCCCAAGAATATGTATGGGGGGGCACCCGGGCAGCAAACGCTGTGCCCGGGTTTTGGCTTTTCCGGGCTCAGAGAAGAGCCTTTTGCAGTTTGAGGAGGGACCACAGTCAGAATACTTCGGTTTGAATTTTATCCCTTCTTATACCCATTGTTATTACTGCTGTATTATTGCATGTGCATGGAATGTAGGTATATGACCAGTTGGATTACTTATAATATTAGGCACTTACAGTAGCATTCATTCTATTATACATTAGGTTGGTTTCTCACCCCAATACTCTTTGATGCTTTAGATCCTGGCAGGGCAGGAGGAGTGGACGGCTCTCCCTGCCCCTTCTGCCTGCCAGGATCTAAAGCCTTGAAGAGGCTTCATGAGGGGCCAAATTCAGCCCTCCAGGTGTTTTGGACTTCAACTCCCACCATTCCTCACAGCCTCAGGCCTCTTCCTTTTCCTCTCAGCCTGGGCAAACTTGGGCCCTCGCTCCCTCGGGATCGGGGTGAGAGAGAGGCAGCGAGGAGCGCGGGGGGGCCTCCTCCTCCTTTTTTTTGCTGCTTCCAAGAATAGAATACCCCCCCTCCCTCCTTCCCTCCCTCCTTCCTATTTGGAGAGTCCCATCTAGAATTCAGTGTGATTTATTCAAGTTTTGGCCTACAACTCCCAGAAATCCCAGCCAATTTACCAGCTGTTAGGATTTCTGGGAGTTGTAGGCCAAAACCGTCTAGAATGCGCATGCGCTGGCATATGAACTACTAACGAATTTCGTTAGTAATTAAGTTACATTTTAGAAATTTTTGGAAAATTTTTTGTAAGTCTTTCTTTTACTAATCAAAAAAAATCCCCCCCCCCCCCATTTGATTTTAGAATCGCCATTTTTGGGTTTGAAACCATGCCTAGTCCTTACCTCAAAGTTGATGTTCAGATTTATTATTATTATTTGTCGTGTCAGGAGTGACTTGAGAAAGTTGCTACTGGTGTAAGAGAATTGGCCACGGCAACCAGGGACTTCACTGAATCACATGAATCAGATGAACCCAGCTTAACTCTGTGTTGAACAAAGTTGGGGATTTGCAAGAGTTTCAGCAACCTCCTCTTCCTCGGATGTGCAAATGCATTTATTGATGTCAGTAAAGACACTAGAAGTGATCTTGGAGCTCTGTGGCAACCCAGCAGCAGTGACAGCAAAGGTGTGAAGCAGTGACAATAAAGAGGAGTCAAACCAGTGCCCTCTACCACTGGGGCCAGTTTGGAGTATTTCTCCTGCAGACTGGCCCTGGATAATATGCCACATGTAGATCAGCCCTTAATCGTTGTCTCTGGCTAAATTTCTTGAGTGAGGTGGGAACCAAACCAAAGTGACTGTTGCTCAACTCCATCAGTTTATACATTCAGGAATCAGGTCTGTCTAATAGGGCTGGTTGATCCAACAAAATAAATGGTTCAAAACTTGTTTCGGATGTAGCGGGTGCTGGTGCTTCGAATTTTAAATGATTTCCGAAATTTCCTGGAGAAATGCTTCAGAATTACCAAAATTGCGGAATTTTCGGAAATGCTTCATTAATGGCCGCATCTAAACTAGGTGTTTCACCCAGTTTGGATACGGCTTTCCTTCCTGTTTGAATGCGGCCCCCCCCCCCCCCAGCTTCAGGAAGGAAAACCGCCTCCAAAGCAGGTTAAGCAACCATTTTGGACGTGGCCTTCCTTCCCCCCAGAGATCCTTCCCTCTGGATCTGAACGGGGCCGTTTAAGGCAGCTTCCGACCCAGTTCTCAGGCGGAAGGAAGAAAGGGAAGGCCAGGGAAGGGAAACCCCTTTCCAAAAATGGCCTTTCTGAAAATGGTGGTGGTAGCTTCGAATTTGGTAATTTACTTCTGGATTGCTTAAAGCGCTTCAGAAACGCTTCAAAAGTAATTTAGAATCTAATTTAATACAAATTTGATCAAGATACGAAAAACCTAACCAGGCCTACTCTCAGGGCGTCCTGGTAGATCGCAGGCAGGGTGGGAGGAAGTCTCAGTCCCACCGTGCAGGCTCCCGACGCCGCCCAAGTGCTGCCGGCCCTGGGTTATCTGAGGTCCTTTCCACACAGTTGAATAAAATCCCACGTTATCTGCTTTGAATCAGATTATATGGCAGTGTGGACTCAGAAAACCAAGTTCAAAGCAGATATTGTGTTATATGTTTCACATTTTTGTAGTGGGTAGGTAGATCATTTTGACTTGGTTGTTTTATAAGTAGCTCGCATGCTGAAAAAGTGTGAGCACCCCTGGTCTAAAGGTTTGTGGACAGCCATAATACAGGGGACCCTGTCACTGTTCCAGTAGTAACTTGGAGTAAAACCAAGAGAAGATTATTCAACTTCAACTAACTGTACTGTACCAACTACCAGGCTTCTGACATATGTGGGGCACTAGTAAGTAACCCAGTGTGAACATGTATCGTAAACGCCACTGACAGCTAGCGTCGATCTTTGTTTATTCGCACACCAAACTGAGTGAACCGTGTAGTCCTGTGGCAGGGCAAACTATCCTCTAATCCCACCGCTGCCACCAAATGTGGACACGTTCCTAAACTCGTACTGGATTCACTGTGGATGACTGACCACTGCCACCAATACTCAATGTTTTCCTCGTTTATTACTTGCTGCCACCATTTGTCAAGGCTTGACCACTAGATGTGACAGTCTTTGTGAATAAACGACTTCCACAGATGTTTTTGTTGAAAGTGTTTAACAGTTTATTTTACACAAATGGGCTCAAAGCTTAGGTGGTTTCAAAAGATCTCCTAAGAGGTACAAACTTCAAGGTTTCAACAATATAACACTTGGGGTTTTAAATTTCCCTTGCACAGTTACACACAAGTAACTACTTAATACTGGGTTACTCTCAACCCTGGGACTAAACTCTGTCCCACACACTTGCGTTTCCCTCAACCCACACACAGAACTGAATTGCATACTGCAGCTCCTACAGACAGCTTGCAGCTCCAGCAACTGTCAATCCCTGACTAACTCTGGTCACAGCTGCTGGCCAACTGACATTCTCCAACTGTCAGATTCAAACTGAACATTCTAAAGCCAGAGTGGCCTCTATTGTCATGGCAACAGCCTCTGCTTACAGCTTGCTGCTGCGAACATTCCACGGCTCACTCTCTGCAGCTTTTAAAGAATGTCCCTTTTAAATACATAAACAAACATGTGATTAACATATAAATAACCACCTCATCACACCCAGCCACTGAGGCTAAGAGAAAAATTAGTACACAAGCATTGCTTTGTAGGGGCCCATGGGAACCTGGGCAACTCTCTGCAGATACTTATCCAATATGCTATTTGTGGACTCCAGTTGGTGTAATGTTTCTGTGTGGCAAGATCAAGCATATTTGTTGACAACTAAGTTGCATTGAACTCAGTGGGGCTCATCTCTGGGCAGATAATCCTGAACATACTTCTAAGTTTCCCATAAGAGAAGAACTAACGCAGAGTGTGAGAAACATCTTGCTGAACTGCTGGATTCCTTTCTCATAAAAATCATAACCTAAAAAAAAATCCAAGAAGATGGCAGTCAACATTTCATTCGCAACTCCGATAGCTTTGATTGCTCCACAGCAACCACAGATAAAATCAGTGTAGGGAAAACAAGCTGGCATCTTTTGAACTGCCGTGCGCATAACAATTACTTACTGAAAGATTAAAAATTATTAATTACACCACTGCAGGTAGGCCTTGCAGGGCTTAAAGAACATGTGCTGTTTGCACTCATATGTGTTCATTAATCATAGTCTATTACTGTAATTTTAATGAATGTTTATCTTATTTTTCTTTGTGTAATCCAATTACTTTTGTTTTCTTAAACATCGTCAGGGATCTCTTTGTCTCCGGCATCCTGCCAATCAGTTCCCCTTTCGAGGTGCCCAATTGTATTCATTATCATTAAGTTTCTTCTATTCCTTACACTTCTGGGGGTTTCAGTGAAAGGGAAACTGGGAACAGAAGTATTCGCACAGCAGGAGATTTCAAATGTAGATGGAACACCTGAGCAATTAGGTGCGTTTTTTCATGTTTCCCAGAAAGATGCTTTGGTGTCTTTCTAAATCTGTACCATATTAATGATTAGAACATCTGGTGTGTTTCTTTACAGATAAAATTAATAACACCATTAAAAAGGACACCTTTAGGGGATGAAAAAACGTAACGTCCTGTTGCGCTGGATTCAAAACATTCTGGTTCTAAATTATGCTTGGCAAAGTGACTGTTTTTGGGCTATGGAGCTGTCTGGGAATTGTAATCCAAAAGTAACTGTTTCGACTTCCCTTTATAAGTTTCCCTTGTAACATGACCAAATTCTTATCATGGTACCATATGGTAGCCCCTGGCAGTTAAACCAACAGTAATAGGCACTTGCAGAATTGGACGCTGTTTATGCTAAGGAAGGAGATAAACGTTACAAGGCACTTGCCGTTGCTCTCAAAAACAGCAGTCCTGTCTCAGGTTTCCTCTTTCTTGGAGCCAGCCCTACCTTTAGGCAAAGTGAAACAATCTTGTCAGAGAGCCGATGTAGATTGTCATGAAAGGGAAGCAAATTATTAGTCATTTCTTTTGTTGTTACTGGGGTTTTATTTCTGCTCCATGTGCCAAAATAAGTTGGCTGACTTTAGGTATTATGTATATTCAGCTGGAGGGGAAGGGATTTACTACTGTTCAGCCTCAGGCGACTTAAAATATATATAATAATTTATAATAATAAATATATCTAATACTTTCATATAATAATATCTGTACTGTTCAGCCTGTATGCGGAGGGCGGAAGGCGGATATGTGGCAGCTATTTTTAAATGATTGGACATATAATAATTTATAATAATAAATATATCTAATACTTTTCAGGCCTCTATAATTTCTTCCCTCTGAGGGAAAAAAGCCAGCAACCCAGAATCCAGGCCTCTACATTCAAACAACAGGATTTCTTCCCACTGAGGGGAAAAAAGCCAGCAACCCAGAATCCAGGCCTCTACATTCAAACAACAGTATTTCTTCCCACTAAGGGGAAAAATGCACCATCAACATTCCCTCCCCACTTGGCTCTGTGAAAACAAAATGGATTCCTGTATTCTCCTCCCCCTCAGCTTTTAGAAAACGGCTGCCTGCCATGCACCCTTTTAAAGTTACCAATAGCAGGCCATAACATTACAGGCCCCAAAATAGAGTTTAGGGCAGGATGGCCGACGAATGATGGGATTTGCATCCCAATTCACTTCCCAGAAAACATTGTAGCCCCTACAAATCCCCTTCTCCCAGATAGGCCCAAAGAGGCATCCATCTTCCCTCTTCAACACAGTGTCAGAGAAAGGCAGCTTCTGACAGGATCTTTAGAACAGGCACTGTCACTCTACAAGGTAAGGCCCTACTTCACTCAAAAGACACAAGAGAAAACAATAAATACCTTTCTCTAATGCCTTTTAATGCTTATATAAATAATTCTGGCCCAAAGCCCCTCACCCAGCCTCATTGGACCTTACTGCTAATTCCATGCAGGCCTTTCCATTTTTTTACTCCTTTCTGTTTTACACCGGTATACTTTCACAGGCCAGGGCGGATATGTGGCAGCCACTTTCACAGGCCAGGGCGGATATGTGGCAGCCACTTTCACAGGCCAGGGCGGATATGTGGCAGCCACTCTCACAGGCCACAGCGACCAGCGCGGGTGATGGACCTGCACCAAACTTGGTACACATAACCCCCTATGACATGACCCACGGATTATGGGGTGTGTAGTACTTTCCAAGACTTTGGTTCCCACAGATCACTGAGGCCACCAAAAAGGACCAATACAGACCACACTCAGCACACACAGCCCCCATGACCCACTCTACGTCCTGGTGCAGTTCGGAGGAGGGTGGGCCATGGATGATGGGACTTGAGGTGCCTCTACTCACTTCCCAAGTCCGCTGCAACCCTCATCCAATCACTGATCGAGACCAAACTTGCCAAACATAACCCCCATGACTGCCTTCACGTCCTGGTGAGGTTTGGGGAGGACTGACAATGGATGATGGGATTTGTAGTAGTACTTTACACCCCTCTGTTCCCACAGACCACTGTGGCCCCAACAAACACGGGGGAAAGTCCACACTTGGCACACAGAGCCCCAGTGACCCACTCTACATCCTACTGAAGTTTGGAGGGGACAGAACATGGATGATGGGACTTGCAGTACCTTCCCTCACTTCCCAATCCTGCTACAAACCTAATCCAATGACTGATCAACACCAAATCTGGCACACAGAGCCCTCATGACCCACTCTACAGCCTGGTGCAGTTTACTGTGAGATGGACCACGGATGATGGGACTTGAAGTACCTTCACTCACTTCTGAAAAACAATGCATCCCTCATCCATTCACCTATACAGACCAAACTTAGCACACAGAGCCCCCATGACCCAATCTACATCCTACTACACTTTGGGGGACGGGACACACAGAGATGATGGGACTTGCACTACCTTCAGTAATTTCATGATACCACTGCAACTCCCAATAATGATGGATCAAGACTAAACTTGGCACACAGAGCCCCCATGACCCACTCTACATCCTGCTGCACTTCTCAAATGACCCGGGCAGGGCCGGGTCCCCAAGCTAGTATTATAATAAATATAACAAATTATAATATTAAAATATAAGAATAAAATATAAAATAATATATAAAAATATATAATAAAATATAATAAAAAATATATTTATTATTTATTTACATCATTTTTATCCTGCCCATTTCAGCCCGGAGGCGACTTAAAATATATATAATAATTTATAATAATAAATATATCTAATACTTTAATATAATAATATATTATAATATATATAATAAATTATAATATTAAAAATTTTAAACTCTCATTTCCATAGTAATAATAATAATAGTTTTATTTGTGGCTCAAGGGTCGAAATGATCCCAAAACGAGTAACTCTATGTTTTGAGGATATGAAGATGGAGAAGTTTCTCTCCTTATATTATCTGCAATGGGAGGGGAACCTAGAGGTCAGCTAGTCTACCCTGCCTTTGGATTGAAATGTCATTTTTTTCCGTATCAGGATCATTGCTTCTGGTGTGAGAGAACTGGCCCCTCCTTTCTGCCTTAGTAATGCAGAACTAAGTAACTTCCCCATGTGCTCATCTCATTATCCTGCATAACATCTCAGCTCTGACAGTAGCAGCAGATATTGACCTACTAGGTTCTACCTGAGTAAAACTTATAAATATCTTTCTGATAGGTACACCTCTGGTTTTTGTCAGATCAATTTATTGAATTGGTTTACTGACCGTTTCAAACAATTACCACTGACACAACAATACAATTACAAATACAGTTACAAAAAAGCTTTACGTTAAAGTTGCATTGAATTGAAATAATAGCATGACAGAAATTAAATGCTATTTCTTCGTGCCACCTCTAAAGTGTACTTTAAAAAATATTTTCAAAGTGCTTACTTTTAAAACTGTATTCCAGGTTTCATACGCTGCCACCAATTATAAAGGTTTATTTTACTTAAGGATTTAAAACTGCACTGAGCTGGAACGCTCTCCTGGCCAAAAACAATTTTTGAAAACCTACTGGCCACCACCACAGTTATTAATAAGGGCAATCCCTTTTGCTCCCTGGAGGTATTTCAGGCAAGAATGCACTGGACTTGCACTCAGGCCTGTGCTCAAAAGTAAAATTGAAGCGATTTCTTCTTCAAATAAGGTATGCTGCCACCATTGGACTCTTGATTGCTGCAGGAACTGATTTAACATTTACTGACAGAGGCACTCTTGAGGCAGTTGTAGGAACAACAAAACACTAACTTTCAGAAATAGTTAACAAGCTTAGTGGTTTAGAGATCTTGGCATGAACGCATGTGGTTACTTTAATCCAGTGATTTTCAACCAGTGTGCCACGGAACACTAGTGTGCCGTGAGAGATCATCAGGCGTCTCATGCGAAATTATTTTTGAACTTCATTCATATATAAACTATAAGACGCATCTGTCCCTTTAAGAAATGGAACCATAGCACTCTCACATCACCTAAGAAGTGATGCAAGAGTGCTATGGTCACGCCATCTTGGATTTACTCAGACTCGGCTAAGCAAACAAAGTTATAGTTAGTGCTGCAGCTGCGCGCCAATTTGGGATCACTGCAAGACAAGCAAGTGACAGTGATGGAGAAGTCTTTGAGAAGGGAAAATGGAAATGCCGAACAGGGCCCTGGACAAAATTATGACACAGGTGAAGGCCCTAATATGAGTGGTGGAGAAAAGAAAAAAGAAAACTAAAAACAGAGAGACTGATAGCTGTTGAGCAAGAGCTTTGTGTGTGTCTTTCTGCCATTCCTGCCAGGATATCTATGTTGTGTTCATCGAAACAGGTCCAGGTTTTACACTAAGTGAGTGTATAAATACATTTAAAAACATATTAACTATATGTATTACTGTGTTAGAGTGTCATTTTGTGTAATTTTGGTTGGTGGTATGCCCCAGGATTTTGTAAATGTAAAAAATGTGCCGCGGCTCAGAAAAGGTTGAAAATCACTGCTTTAATCAATACAAATCTTTGTTACTAAGTATAACTTCTTTCTCAGCTATCCAATAGTTTACTGACAGGACCTCTTCTCTCTGCCTAATAAACTTTGACACTGTTACAGATAGTCCAGACTCTGGATCTATCTAAACTACAAATCTACTCACTATCTACCTGTCACGCCACAGGACCCACAAGTCTCTGCTTCCTCTGAACAATGCTGTAGGCATGTCAGCTTTAAGATTCCTTCCAGGCCTGCTTGTCTTTCCCATGAGAGCCTGGCACTAGGAATGCGGAATGAACTGGTCAAGGTTACCAAAGCGGGCCTGAGTGATAAGCAGGGAGGCACAGGCCAGAGACAGGCCTGACTCTCCTTTACATCTGGAGCCGCTAACGAGGTTTACATTCTCAAGGAGCTGAGGTAGCTTAAACAACAGCTGCCATCCATCATGCCCAATTTGATGTCCGACGCAGACCTACGTCGCTTACATCAAAGGGTTGAGACAGTATAACCGTGTAGAGTTGACCCGGAGCGAGATCTCGTGCCAACATCGCATTCAGGATGATGCTCCTGTGAGAGAGGCCACTGGGCTTTCCAGGAAGACTTTGCCAGTCAGCTTTGGCTGCCTTGATCCCTGCCCATTTGGGTGAAGTAAACTTTCCTTGCTAAGTTCCTGTGTGTTCCTGAAAGGTTTTTCATTGCCTTTGCACCGACTGCTTTCTAAGAGAGACTTCCCTGCATTTTGATCCAGCTTTGTTCCTGACTGCATCCAGATTGATTCCTGGTTTACCACGGGACTATTTACTCAATGCTTTGGTCCTGAGATTTGCTGCTATTGGAAGCACTATACTATTGCTTCCAATCTCTTCATCTTTCCTATAAACTATATTCTAAATAAACTTGTTGTACCTCAGCAGATTGCGTGGTTTATCAAGGGAGGTCTGGAGCCAGGGCCTAGCGGGCAACACTACCCTGACAGCTGTAGCTTTCTATTCACCAGCTATCCCTGCTAGCCACCTGATCACTTTCACGCCTCTTCTTTCTAACTCTCACTAACCTTGACCCTTCTCCTCTTCCCAAACTCAATCTGCTACTCTCTTCTTCAACACCCAAACCTCTTCTGCTGTCAGATTTCAAAACGCCTCCTCTTGGAAGTATTTTTTTCTTTTTCCCAAGTTAGACTCCGCCCCTTCTCTACCAGCCAATCCTACTTCCCTCATTTCCCTCCAGGCTGCACTTAGCTACGCCCCCTATTGGAAATGAGAACCTAAGATGGATGCCTCCAGACATTCCATCCAAAATGGCTGCCAAGAGTTTGGGCCTAGCTTTTCTAGGCTTCTCTTACATAAGAACATAAGAACATAAGAAGAGCCATGCTGAATCGGACCTCAGCCCATCTAGTCCAGCATTCTGTATCACACAGTGGCCCACCAGTTGTACACGGGGATCTCGAGCAGAAGGGAGGGCAAAACCCTCACCTGCTCCCGACCCCCCACAACCAGTACCCAGGGAAATCCTGCCTACCTCAACCAACTCCGAGGTGGCACTTGAATGTCCTTTTCAGTAACTACCGATGCACTTGGTATCCATGAATCTGTCTAATCCTGCCTTGAAGTTGTTCAGGCTGACAGCTGTCACAACCTCTTCTGGAAGTGAGTTCCATAACCCAATGACCCTCTGGGTGAAGAAATATTTCCCTTTATTAGTCCTAATTTTCCTACCTTGGAGCTTCAGGGAGTGCCCTCTAGTCCTAGTGTTTTGTGACAAAGAAAATAGTTTTTCTTTATTCACCTTTTCTATCCCATGCATGATTTTATACACTTCGATCAAGTCACCTCTTAAAACGCCGTCTTTCAAGGCTGAAAAGACCAAGGCGTTGCAACCTGGTTTCATAAAGGGAGCCGCTCCATCCCTTGGATCATTCTTGTTGCCCTTTTCTGTACCTTTTCCAGTTCCGTTATATCCTTCTTAAGGTGCGGAGACCAGAATTGTACACAGTACTCCAAATGTGGCCTTACCATCGATTTGTAGAGAGGTAACACAACATTTGCTGACCTATTTTCGATTCCCTTTCTGATCATGCCTAGCAAAGAATTTGCTTTTTTCACTGCTGCTGCGCACTGGGTAGACATCTTCATTGAGCTGTCCACCAAGACCCCAAGATCCCTTTCCTGGTTTGTCTCGGAAAGCTTTGACCCCATCAATTGGTAGGTGTAGTTGGGGTTCTTTGCCCCAATGTGCATGACTTTACACTTGTTTAGGTTAAAATGCATTTGCCACTTTGTTGCCCATTCACTCAATTTCGAGAGATCTTTCTGGAGCTCTTTACAATCAGTTTCATTTTTAACTACCCTGAACAATTTAGTGTCGTCTGCAAACTTTGCTACCTCAGAATTCACTCCTACATCCAGATCATTAATGAATAAATTAAAAAGTAACGGACCCAAAACTGAACCTTGGGGTACGCCACTTCTCACCTCTTTCCACCCAGAGAAATGTCCGTTTATTACCACCCTTTGTTTCCTACAGTTTAGCCAGGTTCCAATCCAGGACAAGACCTGTCCCCTGATTCCATGGCTGAAGAGCTTATTTAGGAGCCTTTGGTGAGGGACTTTGTCAAAAGCCTTTTGAAAGTCAAGGTAAACAATATCAATTGGGTCCCCTTTATCTATGTGTTTATTTACACCCTCAAAGAATTCTAACAAGTTAGTAAGACATGATTTGCCTTTGCAGAAACCATGTTGATTTTCTTTCAGCAATGCCTGTTTTTCTATGTGCCTAGTAATATTTTCTTTAATAATGGTTTCCATCACTTTGCCTGGAACTGAGGTTAAACTTAGCCTCCCCAGGTAGGGGATTCACTACACCCTTCTACTTGTTTTTAAATTATGCCGCCTGTATTGAAGATTGGCCTTAACCGATCTATCGTGATGTTTTATGACATATTAGATTGTTTTTAGGAATGCTTTTATGATGTTTTTAGGTTGCTTATGTAATTTTATTATGTTGGAAACCACCCCGAGCCTTGGGGAAGGGCGGTCTAGTAAATCTGAATAATAAATAAATAAACTTTTTTTCCATCAGTAATTTTAAGTTGAGGCACACTCTATTATAGATTATTGTTCAAATGAAATGTAATGTTAAGTCAATGTGGCTATCTTTTGCTATTTTTACGTCAATATAGCTATTAGGGATATGTAATACATAAAAATGGTTCAAAATTCATTACAAAACGAGGAGGGGATTTGCTTCATTTCTAAAGTGTTTCTAAAGTATAGTCAGTGAAAAAAATTGTTACTATAATGAGAGTAACAAAATTTCCTTACTATTTCATAACAGTAATTGTGCATAAATTACTATAATTGAGGAGACTTCAGGGGCTCCTTTCTCTCTCATTTTTAAACCTATTGAAGATAATCTTGCTACAATGGTAGAACACATTTATACATTTCAAAATGTTTCACTTATCCATGGATTTTTGGGAAATTTTCAAAGTTTTTATTTTTTAAAAATCTTTAAAAAACTACAAGAGCTATATCCTTGAATTTTCTATACAATGACAGGAGATAACAGATGATTCCCCCAACTTTCAGAAATATTCATACATCTACTGATTTTTGAGATTTTTAAAAAATTACAAAAACATTTTTTTAAAACGATCTCCTTGAATGTATTTCATATTAACCAACAGAAAGCAATATTAACAAATTTTACATTTTCATAGAATCCTAGAGTTGGAGGGTCCTCCAAGAGTCATCTAGTCCAACCCCCTCCTTCCAGGCAGAAGGGTACCATCAAAACTCTACAGACAGATGGCCATCCATCCTCTAAACTAATTAATATGCTTCCCCTACAGCAGGGGTGCTCACACTTTTCCAGCATGCGAGCTACTTATAAAACAACCAAGTCAAAACGATCTACTTACCCACTACTCAGAGAGCCATAAAAGCAAAATATTTGGAAATTTATTTCAGTGAGAGCCATATAATATATTTTAAGAGTGAATTCAACTAAATGTGAGTATAATAAGCCCCTGAATTTATTCATAATAATAATGATGATAATATTCATTCAGCCTCTGCTACTACTAATAATAATAGTAACGACAACAACAACAACAGGTTCCTAGAGTAGAAGGAGACCTCCAAGGGCCATCCAGTCCAACCTCCTTCTGCCATAAGGGAAAAACACAATCAAAGCATTCCTCACAGATGGCTATTCAGCCTCTGATAACAACAACAACAACAACGGCTTCCTAGAATAGAAGGAGACCTCCAAGGGCCATCCAGTTCAACCTCCTTTTGCACCTGGGCGGCGTCGGGAACCTGTGGGGCGGGACTGATTCCTCCCACCCTGAGATCTACCAGGACGCCCTACGCGATCTACCAGTAGATCGCGATCTACATAATGAGCACCCTTGCCCTACAGCAGTGTTTTTCAACCTTTTTTGAGCCATGGCACACTTTTTACATTTACAAAATCCTGGGGCACACCACCAACCAAAATGAGACAAAATGACACTCTAACACAGTAATACATATAGTTAATATGTTTTTAAATGTATTTATACACTCAGTGTGAAACCTGGGCCTGTTTCGATGAACACAACATAGATATCCTGGCAGGAAGGGCAGAAAGACACACACGAAGGTCTTGCTCAACAGCTGGGAGTTATAGTTCACCCGCAATCAAAGAGCATTCTGAACTCCACCAATGTTGGAATGAAATCAAACTTCCCACACAAAACTACCATAACAAGAGAAAATACTATAAGAGTTTGGTGGGCATTGACCTTGAGTTTTGGAGTTGTAGTTCACCTATATCCAGAGAGCACTGTGGAGGGGGAGGGAGGAAGACGTGGTTTGAGTGCACGCAGTGCCCCATGACGGGTCACGTCTTCCTCCCCCCCCTCCCGCAGAAGCGGCAGCATGAGCAAAGTGAGGCAAAAGCGAGCAGAGCGAGGCCGGGAAGAAGGGAGCCCGAGTGGAGAAGAAAAAGTGTTCGGCAGGAGGGGGAAGAAAGGGTATTGGAGGTTCTAATTTCCCACGGCAGACCTGATGATCACCCATGGCGCACTAGTGTGCCACGGCACACTGGTTGGGAAACACTGCCCTACAGTATGGGAAGGAACCATCCATTTAGGGATTTCTTCCCAGCCCAGCACTTACTTACTAGAAGTATCCTTCAGTCCTCCTCTTTGCAGATTCAACCATTCATAAGAACCCATGCTGGATGCTGTTATCTCTCTGCTACCCTGATTGGTGCTTTCTCATGCTGATGTATTCTAGGAAATGTAGTTTAGGGCATGGCCTTTTGAGTTCCCTAGCATAGGGCTCCTCCCTTCCCAAACAACATTTCCCAGACTTCTGTGCTCTTCTCAGAAAACACTGCTCCCTCTGTTCCCCTCTCCTAATAGAGAGAGGTCATTAATTTACAGAGGAAAGGCAAGGCAGGCACCTTTCTTGCTTTGCTTTTTGAGCATTGCTTCCTTGCACCGAATATGAATCTAACTTTGGGAGCCTTCCAAGATGTACAAATCTAAAACAAAAAAGTATGGGGTTAGTTTTGATTTCTTAATTTTCGGCGCGGACTGCATGGGTGCATTGGATATTTTATTTATTTACTTATTTATTTATTTATTTATTTATTTATTTCTTGGGCTTCTAGGCCGCCACTCCCGGGAGGCTCGGGGCAGCTCACAAGAAATAGAGGGTACAATAAAAACACATAAAATAACGCACTTAGATATCATGTCATAAGTATGAATCATGCAAAACTGATCTGACTTATGACACTTTCTGATTTATTTATTTTTTTGCACATGCCTAGTGCTGAGTAAAGATGTTTTCAGACATTTTCATGTATTCTTGTTCTTCTACTGTAATGATTACCTTTTATTTTTAATTTATTTTCTTGTTTTCAAATTTTGCTTTTGTAGCCCTCCATGGAGGCATTTTTTGGGATTTCCCCGTGCTGGTTGAGTAATTTTAGGAGCTGAAGTAATCTGCCCAAGCTTTTTTGCCCAAGTGTTTATCTATTCACTTACCTGTGTCCAGGCATGTTTCTTTAATCAGAAAATGATGCAAATTTGGTATAATTAACACAAATGTACATTTGGTTTAAACTTGAAATAATGACTGAGCATATGCTTGATGGTAGACGATTGCGGGTTGAGACGAAACAAGATGCTACATTGCTTGGACTGCAGTGAGATTTGCAATTTCAGTCCATTTTTGGTGGTTCATCTTAAGAATTATTATGCTAATAAAACATTAAATCCACTCTGGAGTTTAGCATGAACTTTAAAGGTGCTATCCATAGTACTGAACCGATTTGAGGGATCAGGCTGTATTTCCTGATACCAATGGGCTCGATCGCCATCCCGCAAACACGTGCCATCCCACAGCCGATGCCGAGCATCATGGGGCCAGCGCCAGTCTCGATCTCCCTTGAGGAATAGATCAGGGTCCTCGTCCTCTTCAACCTCATTCACCTCCTCTTCTGCTGCACTATTATGGAGGAAGGGTCGGGGGTTAGGGTTAGGGCATGTTCATTAAATGCGGCTGTCGCCCCATTCTCAGGTGGAGGGAAGAAATTCACTTCCAAAATGGGTTAAACATGGCTCCTGCCCCAGGTCCTTCTCGCAGGAGAGAAGGACCTGGGGCAGGAGCCGTGTTATACCCAGTTTGGAAGTGTCAGTCTGGCGCGGGAGGGAAGAAATCTGCTTCCAAAACAGGTTAGAGCTTCCGCCAGGCTCCTCACGAAAACACCTATGAGGTGTCACATAACGCCATCCTTACAGCATTTACACTGGCTGCCGGTCGAGTACAGAGTCCTTTATAAGGCCCTGACACTTAAGGCCTTGCGGGGCCGGAGTCCTACATACCTAAAAGACCGTCTGACACCATCTATCCATCCAAGAGCACCACGGCCAGCCTACGAGAACCTTCTCTGTGTCCCGTGTCTGAGAGAGGCTCATTTGGAGTCCACGAGACAGAGATCTTTTTCCGTTGTGGCCCCTGTCCTGTGGAACTCTCTGCCGCCAGACCAAAGAGCCATCTTCGACCTGCTTTCATTTCTGGTGGCACTTAAGACATAGCTATTTAGAAGAGCATATGCATAAGTGACAATCAATGACCTGGAGCCTGTCTATTCCCATATTTTAACATTTTAATATTTTAAAATTTTAATATTTTAGTATTGTAGATGCCTAGCTGTGTAAGTCACCCGGAGCACATTTGTCCAGGGCGACTCATAAAAAATTCAATTAGTTACTTAGGTAGTTAGTTAGGCAGGTCTCCTGCCCCAGACCCTTCTCTCCTGCGAGCAGGACCTGGGGCGGGAGCCGTGTTAAACCTGCTTTGAACAGTTTCTCCCCTCCTGCGTCAAACTGAGGTTTTTGCAGGTTTTGGCGCATTACTGTCAGCGCGGACACCATTAACGAAGCCATCCGAAATTTTGGAATTTTTCCAAATGAATTTCATTTTTTTCCCCAGCAAATTTTGGAAGTCATTCCGATTTGAAGCGCCAGCACCCCATACATCCGGAATGAATTTGAACCATTTTTTTATGGATCAACCAGGCCTACTGTTTATTTATTTATTTATTATTCAAATTTGTGAGTCGCCACTCCCGGGTGGCTCGGGGCGACTTACACCAAAATTCAGGATTAGTGCTTCTGAAAAGAGTAGTCCCAAATGGGAGCACCCAGCGGGAATAGGTGTCGAAACTCCCACAGATGGCTCAAAGACACGCCAAGCTAGCAAAAGTATTTACAGTTTATTTGCAACAAAAACACAGCCACAGTCCGGCATAAAAGGAACCGACACAAAACAAAAAGCCCAGTAAATAAAAACAATGAAGACGTCCGTCTTTTGAAGTCCTTGGCTTTATTCCGACTCGAAGTCTGTTACGATGTGAAGACTCGTCCAAAAAAGGAAAGGAAGAGTGCTTCTCCAATTCCAGGAGCTAAGTATACAAACAAACACATCAAAGCCCCCGCATCCCACAGCAACTCCCCTCCACCCATATACGATACCAAATAAGTGCCAGACACTCACAGCAACACAGGAAAAGACCAAACGAAACGCGGTAGTCAAGCTTGCTGGGAAATCAGGAACTGCGATACAAGAAACAAGAGCACCAAATACAAGAACCAGCAACCCACCAGCAACACCTTGGCCGACCGCAGAGTCCCAAATCCCCAGGCCTTACTTTAATACCCTTACAAATCAGAGTCATCAGACTCCCCACCCAACTCTGCCCATTCCCTCAGCTGCAGCACTGGGTGCGTTCCTCCAATCTTCCACCTTTGCTGAGCAGTTAAAGGACCCCAGTCTGATTCACCATCCCCACTAGGCCAAGCAGGGTCACTCGAAAAGCCAAAAAAAGGAGCTTTCGCTGGACTCAGCATTTATCACATCCCTGACATCTTGCACCAGTGCTGAGTCCAGCTCGGTATCACTCTCTTCTGAAGGTAACTCTACGTCAAACCCCTCAAAAGTATCATCACTGGTAGGCTCCTAAGTATTTGTCGGACCTTTCTCCTGTGCTCTGCCTCTTCCAAACTCTCAGCACTTGCAGCCCTTTTCCTCCCAGCTGCAGTC